>JAWWML010039462.1:0-64441 GCA_035047165.1 Ormyrus rosae
AAATTTGAGATTGAAATATCTCTGAAACAAATGGACCTACAGACTTCTGTCTGGGCTCATTTGATTCAGAATTAGCTGTATTTTTAATATATAGATAGTATAAACTATTATTAATTAAATTTTCTTTTTTACAGGTCATTTAAAACCATGTCAACGATGGGTATAGAACCCCCTTAAGTAGAAAGTCGACGTATTTGGTCAGACGTTACTAACGAAAACTTTCCAACCCCGAATTCATCATCAAAAAATCGGCCTTTCCTTTCTCACGATGCAATAATAAGCCGCACACATCGGCTTTAGAAAACGTCGAGAGCGTTAACCCAGCCGCGGACGGGCACGCTCGCGCTCGCGGCAAAATCTCCCAAGTCCCGCGAAATCCCCTGAATTCCATTAGCCGCAGCGGCGATTTATTACACGGAGGGGAGCCTGTCCTTAGCATAATTGGATCCGAGCTTCTTCGCGATTCTCCGCGCGCGAAATAATCCAGCTAATCGAAGCCCGTATTGTCGCGGTACAATATAATACACGCGGAGAGAAAGAGAAAAAGGATCTTTATACACCTCTCGAGTTTTATCCGATGCATTAATGGGCGCGCCGCGAGAGAGAGAGAGAGAGAGAGAGAGAGAGAGCGAATTCCGCGCGGCGGCAACAAATGCAGCTTCGCCCCGACAAAGCGTCGATTGAAAGTCGGCTGGCCGCCGGGAAAGGGGCGCCGTGCATTCCGGTCGGCACTACTGGCCTACAGAACAAAGCTGCCCCCCTGAGCGCGAGTGTGTGTGCGTGCGTGAGTAACTACGGTGCGCGTATGCGCGCGGATAGATTTTGGTGGGAGAGAGAGAGAGAGAGAGAGAGAGAGAGAGAGAGAGCGAAATCGATAGTTACAGCGCCCCGAGCCATTTCGTAAATAACCCGCCGAATATCCGCGGCAAAGGAGGAACAGAAGAGTCGCCGGACTGTATTCACTTTCGGGGGCAGCCGCCCGCCTTCCGCCTTTAAGACGAGCCGAACTGTTTCGTCGTCGGCTATCGGATCGCTTTATCAATCCTTCTTACGGGAGCGGAGTAAAGCCCCGACAGGGGGAGGGGAGGGGGGGGGCTGCATATGAGCTCGAACGGCTGAACCGACGGAAGACGTGCGTCGGTCTCGGGGAATTTTCTTTATTCGACGGAGATCGATGATACGGGGATACTTACGGAAAATTTTTTAGAATTTTGCGGGACGAAATATTTCGAGAGTCGGCGGTTATTGGGATGGTGTAATATTCGAGAATTTAGAGAAAATTTAAATCGATTATCGATTAATTCTCAAGCAGTGCAGGCATTTTTATAAGAAAGATTTTCTTGCGATAAAGAGATTATCGTGAAATTGCAAGCGTGGCTTTTGAGGATGCTTGATATAAAATATTCGTAGTGTACTCTGTAATTTCTCTTGTTTGCAACTTCTTCTGTTTAATGCTCAATAATGAGCAGGTGAGAGATCAATCTCAGCTCGAATTTCAATTAACCAAAATAATGTGATAACAGGGGTTATTATGTGGTCTCTATTCCCTAATTCAACGCCATTATTTGAATTTGCTGATGAATTGTATGTTACGGATTTGACCTATTATACTATCGTACATCAATGCATTTTAATACTTAACGTTTCTTAACCACTTAGCTCACCATTTTGATTACAATAAAACAAGAGAAAAAGCATTTCAAGCGGAAAACAGTACTTTAATATTTTTCTGGTTTAGCAAAAAATTTCGCTGAAAGCTCAACGCGCACAACAACGCGAAAATTTATTCAATTACAGGAAATTGCGATTGACTTTACGAGAAATTTCAGGAAGAATTTCGAAACTGTTCGCGAGAAATTTCGCATCGGGTTTAGCTTACATACGCTAAATAATTTATGAACCTTGTTAGGGTATTATACGCAATCACGCACACGAGTACATTATACGCGCCTACCCGCGACTGTAAACCCGCAAATTCACGTTCGCATTTGCAAACGACCGCCGGACTTCGGCTCGTAAAACGTCCAAAATCCATTTCCCGGCCCGTTTCGCAAAGCAGAAATAGTTTGTCCCGCTTTAACGAACGACCGGGAAGAAAAAGAAGAAAAAAAAAGAAACCTCCCCCAAAGAAAAAAAGATGGCGGCGGCGGCGGCGGCGCCACGGGCTGTTGACGGCCGCGCTTGTAAATCTGGAGCGCTTGTCCTTACAGGTGCACGGGCAAACACGGCTGAGGGCTTTTCGCGCTCTCGCGTTACATGTACGCGGCCGCGGTCGAGTCGAGTGTGGAAAATGACATCGTCCCTCGCGCCCAAGCGAGCCTGGATTTGACAGTGATACAATGGCTTTCCATCTCGAATGCATATCGGTATGGAACTGCTGTTAGCTTTCTCTCTCTCTCTCTCTCGCTCTCTCCACCCCCCGCCGCCGCCGGCCTCGCCTTTGTGAGCCGCGGATGTAATGACTGCGTATATTAGTGCCCGTATTCGGATGAGGAATGTGGCGATTGGTTGGAGTGATTTTTTTGCGCCGGGAGGCAAGAGAGCGGTTGGTTTTTGGGATTTTAGCTTTGTATTAGATTGAGTAGTGAATGAGGAAAGTAATTGGAATATTATAGTTATAATACGTGATTGACGCGGCGAGATGATCTGTGATAAACCTGCGGTAGAGATGCGGTTATTTGCGTATTTGCTAAATAGAATGAAATTCAAAGTAAAATGGAATAGAGTAATTATTTTGTAATTAACTTTCACTAATTTTTGGTTCATTTGCGGATCTTTCTTCTTATGAAACCCAATTTTTTCATTATTCAGTTATAAGAATAATCAGCTAAATAAGCATAACTCTGAAAAGAGGCTACTGGAATTTGGAAGCTGAAACGAGCTAAAAAATTAGAGCAATAAAGATACAATTTAATAATTACATTCTTCTAAATTGTTAGAAACGTAATAATGAACAAATCCACTTTTGGCCTTCTTTTTTTTCCAAGTACAAGCATTCGAGTCAAATGTACACAATCTCATAATTTGACGAAAAATACCTGAAACTTTTAATTATGAAAAATGTTTTCAAGCCCGGAATAACAAAAGCAAAAGTATATTATCGTTGATTTTTCGAAATTTACTTTGAATCCTGGTAGCCGAGTCAATTTGTATTCTCCATCATACAATTTTCTACAAGGACAGCAAATTCTCTGTAGAGCTTTTCAAGCTTGCCGGCTAAAAATCGGATTTCACGGGAGTGCGACGATACTCGCTCAGTTTAGCATTTTATATCCCCAGCCAAGCACTTATCTATATTGCATAGAAAATGGCAAGTCCGTCGTAAAAAGGGTGACAATTTGAAGCGGGCTTTAATCCATTTTCGCAAATAATTTAATTTTCCGATATTAACGTGTCGCCTCTGGAAAATTGAGTTTCTTCAATAAATAAATATTAGTTTATTACTAAAACGGGCACGTCGACCGATTTAGCAAGAAACGGAGAAACGTTTTTTTAAAGGGAAAATATTAAAGCAGTAGTATTTTTGAGGCGCTTTTTCTGATTTCCCGAGTGATTTATGAGAAAAATTACCTCTCGCTTCTTGTCGCGCTTTTTTGCAGGAGATGATATACTCCAAATTGATTGTGTCATAAAGAAGGTCAACTCCTCCGGCAGGCGGAAGATTGTCAAAACAAAAAAAAAAAAAAAAAGACCTAAAAAAATAAACACGTCATTATAAAGAAGAATAAATTTGAATACAATACGTTTATCGAGCACTCGACAAAGAAGCTCGACACTCGAGATATTCAAAAGTCGGCGACCGCAGTTGAAAGCGGCAACAAACGGGATCGAGGGGTTTCTCAGCCCGTAGGAAATACAAGACGGCGCCCGCCGACACGTTCGCTCCCCGAATAAAAGTTCCGGGACTAAATCGGCTATACACGTATAAATACCTATATAAAGTTCACACGTCTCCGAGTTTTCCGCTTCAATCCGCAGCGGGAGCTGACTGCACCTTTCGGCGGGCGGCGGCGGGGGGGGGGGGCATCGAGGCCGAGACTTTCCGCATTGATTTCACGCGGCGGCCGTATTGCTGAGAAAGGAGTAATACTCCCGACGTTTCTTGGCAGGGAGCTGTATTAAAAAAAAAAGAAAAAAAAAAGAAAAAAGAAAGCACTACACAACCCCGCCCACTTTCATACCTGTCCCGGCTGTTTTTCGCTGAGAAAATTTTCGACGTATTCTCTTTTACGTAACGCGTCGAGATACAAAGAGCTGCTCGACGGGCGAATTTCGCACCTACGCTTTTGCCCCCCTCCCCCCTCTTTTCTCAGTTGCGCGCTTTTCGAGAGCAGCGAGAGAGAATCGTGCTTCCGCGCGCGCGGAAGGGTGGAGTTTACGAAAGTCGGAGTCTGTAATTTTTAGAGCGCTTTTGTATGCGAATATGGAATCTAGAATTGAACCCGTTCGAGCGCGTAATACTCGGAGCTCTCTCGCTTTGACTAAATAAGGGG
Organism: Ormyrus rosae; assembly: GCA_035047165.1. Classification (NCBI taxonomy): domain Eukaryota; kingdom Metazoa; phylum Arthropoda; class Insecta; order Hymenoptera; family Ormyridae; genus Ormyrus; species Ormyrus rosae. The sequence goes on from JAWWML010039462.1 coordinate 4,494, forward strand.
TCCGCTTCGGAGGAGCGCTCTTGCGACGGAAAACGAACGAATTTGCATTTTAAGGCGCAAAATTCCAATTCGACGCCGCGTTGAATTAATAATGCTAATTAATATGTGCTCAAGAAGTATTTTAGAATTAATTAATAATCCGCAGCCTCCCGGTTTACTTCACTTTGTTCGCTCGCGTCTTTAAACAAATACGCGCTCTTCTATTAGCTCGAATTAATCCAGCAATAATTAAACAAGACTAAAATACAGAGGACCGCGCGGTGCTTCATAATTCAGCTGCTTCACGCATATCTTCAGCATTTACATCCACGCATAAACCGAAAGTCCCTGCATTTTAACGAATTCTCCTCGGGCTGAATTTCCCTCGTATATCTCCCCCGACCGCAATAACCTACTCCTCCTCCCCCACCCCAATTAAATTCCCATAATCTAACATCCGCGGGAATAATGCATAAAGGCCCCCATGAATAATTAGAGAAAAATTCCGGGGCTCCATTCACCCCCCTCGCCGTAATTACTTTCGTATCTCTCTCTCTCTCTCCCGCGGCGCGCAGCCGTGTCGCATAACAAATCCATAAAAAAGTTGCCTCGCGCGCGGCCCGATCTTGGCCGGCCGGATGAAAGACTCGTAAAAAGCTGGGAGAGAGAGAGAGAGAGAGTCCTTCTCGCGACGTGTGCTCGCGGGATTCGGGACGACTGTAAAAGCTGTTGGGCGCTGTTGGCGGCGCGACATTTTCATGCAAATGCCCGGCCGTGTTTCAGGAACTGTAACGATGTTTCACTCCGACTCTCTTTCTCTCTCTCTCTCTCTCTCTCCCTCTGCCTCGCGTCCATCTACGCGCGGCCCCGGCGCTTTCCAGCTTCCGGAATCCTCGACATGCGCAAGCTCGTAAACGGAGGTAAGACTTTTTTTAACGCCTCGACTGGGATGCGTTGCCGCGCTTTTTCCCGCGTCCTCCCCCTTCTCCTCTTGTTTTCTCTTCTTTCCTGCTTTGCGCGCCGGCTTACTTTCGCATTTGGCGCTGAGAGCTATTTGTTTTGTTTAGCTTGTTAAGCTTGAAAAATTAATCTATTGTGGAAGAAGCAAGTGGCTGCGTTTAACGTAAATAAGTCAATTTTTTCGCGCCCGGCAAGTAAATCCTTTTCTTTCCGGGGACGTATTTATAGATGCTGCTGCAGGAGCAGGAAAAGGGAGACACGGCGTGCACCATTTTTTTTATTACAAACTGGACCAAGGGGAAAAAAATGAATAAAAACTTTATTTCGTTTACAAAGACACGCGTAAATAATTCGCGTAATGTAACAAAACATTCTGATTTATTAAAATAAGTAAACTTTTAACATTTCCGCCTTGAAAGCACGCACGCAGAGAAAGTGTATAAAGAATAATTACCGGTAAGTCAAACTTCTTTTATATAGAAAAGTATAAAAGTAAAACGATCGAGTTAAATACCCCCCAGTTTGTAGCTTTATAACTTAATTTCGCACTGTAGCTATCGGTCAAGCAATAATTTAGAAAGTAAATAATTTATGTCGGCGAAGGTTATGATCCAACTAAAAATATTATGGCCAGACTTTATGTTTTCCCGATAGCAGTGACGTTAGCAGCTAGTAGACCTTCAGGGGCTGTTGCTTCTATTAAAGTCGAAAACACGTGATGAATTTTGAGTATCTAATGTTGATTGTAATAATGGGGCCATATTTTTCGGACGTTAAATTTGAATAAAAATAAAAGATTTTTAAAAGGACTGAAAGGTAAATACGATAATATTAACACAATAATAATGCAGTAAAATTCAATGTTTGCTTATCCTTAAATATTTGCATTTCAAACGACAAATGTTGCTTTATCAACTCGAATTAATACGTTATATATTATAAAAAATAAATATTTATGATAAATATTAAAAACAAAATAAAGATACGTACGTTGTCAAGTATTTAAAAAACATAACCCAGTGCAGTTATACAAGAGTGGAATGTCCATTGGGAAAAAAGAAAAACTGTTATCTCGTCAATTAAAACGCATTCTGTCGCAAACAAAAAAACAAGTATTCTAACGAATTCTCGGACTTGGTTTAGTTTTTCCTCGGATTGCAATTCCGCGTACAAGGGAACGATCAAAGGACCCCGCCGGAGGCGATTGAAGTTCGATCGCAATTATACAAAGGTCTCGTGTCAAGATGATTGAATAATTGTTCTACTGCGAAGTACTTGCGAATAAGCCTGGCACATTTGGTGCGCCTTCTAGCTTCTTCAATTATTTATAAGACAGCCACCGGCGTAGTTTTGCGTGTGCGCAAAATGTTGGTCGCGTAACAAAACTAAATGAAAGAGCTAGAAGGCGCACCCGACATGCCAGGGATACACAAGGGTGTCCCCTTTCCGCTTAAAGCTCGAAAATTTGCGAAGTTACTCGCGCACTTGACGGCGCTGCTAATTATTCAATCACTTAGAACGAGACGCGCAGCGTAATAACCCGCGTCCAACAACAAAAGAGCGTATCCCGTATCCAAAAGGTCATAACAGGCAGTGTCAGTGAAAAAGAAGCCCCAGAAACCCTTGCACACATCCGATGGGGCATCTCCCCGGTTCGCAACACCGAATTCAACCCCCGAAGCAGGCTTTTGTATTATCGCGGCTCTCCGAAATTGCTCTGTTTTCAGGGAGCGCGCGCCCTGCCGGATGCAGACATTAAAATAACGCAATCCTCTCTCGCAAACTCGGCCCTCTTTCATGTACAATTACCATGCATTTCCTTAACGGCTCTCGAGAGCTCGGCGCGCGCGCGGGACGCTGTACGTGTGTGCAGCCGCCGGTCGCCGTGTGTGTTGCGTTGCGCGCCCTCGAGGAGAGGGGGAGAGCCGCGCGCAGCCTCGTGCATAGTGGAAACTACAAAGCAAAATCGTTTATGTGGCTGCGAGCGCTCTTCGTTCCTAAGCGATGGAGTTATAATAGCGAGGTATATACATCGGCTACTTTGCGCGTTGTATATATCGATGGGTCGAGCGACCGGCATTGTGAATTTAACGCTGGCATCAAGGCCGCCGAGGAAACTTTTCAATGCGAGCCGCCGACCTACACACATACTTCGCGGCGACGATTCGCTTTTCGAACTTTTTGAAACTGCGGATAAGGTGTTTTTTTTTTTGTTCTTTTTTATAATGGCGGGTGGGATTTACGTGGGTGTCGCTGCGCGGTATTATGTAAGATTTATTGTAAATGGGTGAATAACAGAGTTCGAGAAAAATGCTAAAAGTGCCTTTTGTAAATATACAGTAAAAAAATTTACGGTAAATGCAGAATTGTTGAAATGCTGCGTTATTGTAAATCACCGAAAGTTTCGAAGATTAAAACTGTAAGTCAAAGCATTTATTTTCATTTTTCGCACTTTATAGCATTTTTAACAACTGTAAATAAAATATAAAAATATGCATTTATATTTTTTAAAAATTTATCGAAACTTTATCTCATTTAATACACAATGATATTCTTATATTAAATAACAATTTGCATACTTCGATATACCCATAAACGAGGAACATCTTTCACGCAAGCCCCACAATCGATGGGCATAAATTCAAGAGAAACGTAGTGTGACTTTAGTAAATAAAAAAAAAAAAAAATTGACTGATATCACGGAGATCGCCAATATATGAGTCCGGAGGTAAAGCGGATCTGATTGAAAAATCACGTAAGTCAGAGAGCATTATAGATATTATCCATCGTGGTGTGGCGAAGGTCTACGTGCAGTCAAGAAGTTAAACGCCAAGTCATAAGTTTGCCGTCGGGGCACAACACGGCGAGCGGGAAAGACAGTCGTGTCTGAGAAAGATCATTCCTTGTAAATTAATAATCGGATCAGCGCGCGGAAGCCGGAGTGTATTCTCGGCGAAATGCTCGTATCTAACGTACAATGACCCAGACGTGATCAATACTCGACGATATAAGGGGATATTCGATGAATCGAACTGCATTGTGTGTCGTTTAAGAAGAAAAAAAATACGAGTTTGAATTGTGAATAAGCGGACGAATAAAGGCTAAGAATATATTAATTTTAATGGACAAATAATGTATGCAGGTGGAGTTTTTGAATGATACTTTTTCTGGGAGAGAACTAAAATTTTCAATTCCAAATTTCACGGTAATCTTGAAGATTTTATCTTCTTAACTGTGTCAAATGTTGTGATTTATTGTTTTCTTATACCATAGAACGCACTTTTGTTTTAATTAATTATGATCTGAAGATTCATCGCCAAGATATTTCTAGCAGCAAAACTGATTTCGAATTCAAGCCGCACACCCATTATAATTACATGAACCGTAAAAGCAGGTTTCCCTCGAAGGGTATAAGCAAAGTAAGCCGAGAAAGAGAGAGCCAAAATTCGCTTTCGCAAAGCAGCAGATACCGGCGAGCTTACGAAAAGGGCGATCCCGAGCTCGAGATGTGTCTTGATTAAATCGCTGATTGGCGTTGACCTATTTATATTACGAGGTGGGCATATCGCGCGGAGTAACGAAGTTCACTGTGATCGAGCGATAAGGCAATCGCCTCGACGTCGTCTCGAACGGAAAATCAGTTCTTGCCTGGGAAGTAAGTATTCGCAGCTTGGGCGATGCCGCTTTCCTATCGAGAGAAAGGCTATATCTCGGGGAGCTCTATGAAGGGAATCTTCAGTCTTCCCCCGCCACTCTGGAAAACTAATTTATCAGAGGGTGACGCCTGGGCTGTCGGTGTTTTCTGCGAGATTAGCGAACTTCACTGCAATACTAATGAACTTCGAACTGCTCCTCGTATTAGATGGTATTAGAGGCAGGGATCAATTACGAGTTACCTTTTAACAAGTAAGTTTTAATCAGCGAGAAGTAAGGGTTTTTGTAATTTACATTGCAGAATCGCAGGTGGAAGGAAGTTTTGTAATTTTAAACTGATACAAAGTTTATTTAACTACAATAGAAAATTTAATTTGACAAGTTGCATGTTTACTTTATTGAAAACTGCACGATATACTTTTTCTTGAAATTTGTTTATTTTCAACTTGCATTTGTATTTTTATAAACGTATGTAAATGTTGTTTAGGCGGTAGACGGAAGTAAAGAGAAAATTTGTATTATTCTCACGTAACTTTATACTAAATATTACAGCAGCTTCTATGGTCATAAATTGCATAACAGGATTGCATTTCTAAAAACTTCAGTATTTTTTAATGTTGCTTTACTTTACCTTTTAGGTTCACATCCTGTGCCTTCTTTATTAAATTCAATTTTTATAAAAAGCATAACATTATTGAAATAAATTGAAAACCGTAAAATATAAGCCGTTTTATTAAACAAAATAAAATTTCCTTTACGGTCAAAACGTTCGTAATCTCACACGATCGGAGGCGTTTTATTTTTAATTTTGCCGTCGGGGCGCCACGTATGGATTAAACGGCAAACGTATATCACGATCGCGTACATCAAGCACATCCGTCAAACGTATCTCAATAACGGCCATGTCAGAAGTCGCTCTTCCCCATCAATTTCTTATTACGCGTACCTAATCGTTGCGCTTAAAATACCGTTAGCTGTCGTCCGCGAGGCGTCTTTTGCTTCAGTCTAATCGCTTTGCGATCGATCATCTATTATGTAACCGATATACCGTATTTAGCTGCCTTTTTATTGCGTTTATGCTACGTCGCTGGGATCGTGATGGCTTTGATGGCTGTAAATTTTTCTCTGAAATAGCGTTGACCTGTATAAAGCTGTGGTAACTAGACGTAAGTATACAGCGCTTTTTAATTCTTTTAATAACGGTTTGTACTTTTGATCTTCTGAAATTTGAGAAACATTGCTTTGATAAAATAAATGGGAATTCAAATCATAATAAAACGATTTTTGGTTTAATAATATATGTAACGACACATTTATTTGGTAAAAGATGCAAATTTGAAAGTAACTTTTGAATAACATTACAAGATATAGATAGATTCACATTTTTAGTAATCGTGATGACTACTGTGATAGTGATGACCGTGATGTCCGTGACTGTAATGATCGTGACTGTGGTGGTCACGATGGTGATCATCATGATGAGGAGCATGATGACTCTCATGGTGATGGTGACCCCCGTCCCCGCCGTACGTGCCTCCAGAATGGTCGTTACCGCCACTATTGTGCACAACGGCGTAGAATCCTCCGTGGTGATCAGCGTGATACTTGACTGTCCTTACGTTGCCACCCGGCTCGTGAAGCGTGTACTCTCCAACAACGTTGTGGTCTTTGAAATAAATGAGAGAACGTACTTTTTATTCAGTATTATACTACATATAATTTTTATTTTTAATTACGAAATCTGTGTTTAAGGGTATACTGTAACTGACTGGCGATGTCGTATTTCAAATTTTGGTTGTTGAAACAAAAACCACAATGCAATCAAAATTGGCATTAGCTAGTAAGTTCCGAAATTAAATTAACAAATGAATTGTAACAAAAGTAAGTAGAACACGAAAAGAAAATTTCTTTAAATGTTAATTAAAGCATTGACAAATTTAAAACAAGCAATTCTAACTGCATTTCTTTGCAACTTATTGAAAGATGATGTACTAAGAAAAATATTAAAATTTATTTTTGCTATTACCGTCTCTATGTTCCTTTTGGCTTTTATGATCATCAGTGTGATGATCCTCCACTCCGTAATGGAAGTCGTATTTCGGATGAGCCCTATAGTCAATGTCCTCATGACCATGATGGTCTTTCCAAACAACTTTAACGCCATCGCCTACAACTGGTCCGTGGTGATGTTGAAAAGAATATGCTTTATGAGCATCTACATTAACTAAAGCAGTGGAGACACTAAAAACTAGGAACAGCCTCTGGAATACAGAGAGTTACAATGGTTATTAATGTATAAAATTTTATTTTCAAACATACCCAACTTCTCTTCTGAATAAATGAATAATTAGATTAGGCGAGCGTTGAATTAATAATTAATTATTTTAATGTTCAAGGGAAAAATTTAAAATTAAATTTTATAACAAATTTTACTGCAAAACATTTTTTATAATTAAAAAATTAATAAATTACAATTTTTTTATAAACGAGATAACAAATTATGCAAAGTCAATGTTATGCAAATCGCCTTATATATGTTACATTCATAAAAAAAAACTAGAGTTCAGAAGGAGCGTAAGGAAAATTAAAATGTACACTAGAATACAAAGACATTAGCGGACTACAACCAAGTAATAGCAACCTTTATACTTTTCATTTCAAGAATCTCAATCCAGTGAGCTAACACTAAATGTGACTAGGATAAGCTCCGTTCGCTCTTTATATACTGATGCACGCTAGAATGTTATTACGTGACGATTTCTTTGGCTAATGTTTTTCTATCACGCTAAGACCAGCCTGCGTGTTACACTTTTCACCCCTGTTATTTAATCATAGTCCTGATTTGTTGTACTTTAATCTATTGATTACTCAACGTTGCGTATAAGTAAAATTAGTTTTTTACATGTAAATTTGCAGAACTTAATCGTGCATGCGAATCATTATACGTTTTCAGCAAAAATAGGTATTAGAGCGTGAATAGCGTTTCACGCAAAAACTGTGCAGTGGCGCGAACATTTTCGCTGAAAGAGAATGAATATTTTAAGGTAAATACGCGTTTCGCTTTGATTGTGATTACGAAACAAATTCATATTTTTTTTTAATTATGAATAAAGTAAAAACAGGGTTTCCCTTGTCTACCGAAAATAATAAGTAAATAAATGTAGTGCGATGTCCAAATAAAAACATTTTTTAACAATAATTTTCTAAAATACAAACTTCATATAAGCAAACTGAAAATTTTCTTTAAAAAGAATTTCAAAAACTATAAGCAACTCTAAGCAATCATTAATTTTACATGCATTTAAATTAATTGAAATTAGATTGTTAGGTTGAGCGTTGGTGTGTCGCACTATAGAAATTCTGAATTTTTTCAAAAATGGCAACAAAAAAAGACTTCTTATTTTTTACAATTTACTATTTCTGACTGTAAATGGTAGATGGCGCTGGGATAGAGAAAGAAGGAAAATTAATAGTTAACAGGCAGAGAATTTAACAAGACAACGAAGAAGATTCAACGGCGACAAATAATCGAAAAAAGAGGCTTTAGAGATATCAGTGAAAGAAGCGTCATCGCTTGCACGACAGCAAGAGAGAGAGAGAGAGAGAGAGTCTCGGCCGGCTAACTTGGTTACTTGAAGTTAGTCGACGGCAGCGGGAGCCAACTTATTTGGTGCTGCAGCCATGTCAGAATCCTTTTTTTCGCAGCACTGCAGCGGCGCTTGAGGTTAATGAGTGGGAGAGAGAGCGCTCATGCTGCTCTCTCGCTTGCTCGCAGCTGTGAGCCTGCGCAACTCGGTGGCATACCTGCCATCGTGGAAAGTCTTCCACGTGTAATAAGTGAATAGTTATTTATTGTAAAAGTAAATATTATTATTTAATACTGAAGCACAATACATAATACATAAAGATGTTTATTTTTTATTTAAAACAAATAAAAGTATTTATTTGTATGGATGTTTAATGCAAGCTGCAGGAGTGAAGAATCGCCGGAGCGATCTTGTTTTTCCGCAAGAGTGCTCGATGCGCCGCTGTACCACCTGGCGGCCGTTCTTAGAAACACTTTCGATAGATTGCGAAAATACATTACCCTTATTTTGAAGTTAAAGTATTGTTCACTTATGAAATAAGTACATTTTTCACTTATTTTAGATTTAGAGAGTTGATTTACTAATGTCCTTTAGTGTTTAAATAGATATAATGTTTCAGACGAGACTAGAAAATAACCATGACAGGCGGCTACCAAATCACGGGAATTCACCATTAGGGAGTTCATCAAGAGTGGATCCACTCCAGAGGAGAAATAATTTTAAAAAAATCATGCAGTGCAACTGTTTATACGTTTCTTTTCATTGAAAAAGCTTTGCAGTAAGGCAGAGAAAGAGGAAATAAAGAAAGTTTAAAAAAAAAACAATGTTAAATTTAATTTAATTTCAAATACACAAATAATTAATCGCATCAGCACAAATTACAATGAACACTTCACCATCGTTACCCAACATCGATACGCAAATCTTTTAGCATACGCAGTGCACCTCTTACCTTAGACGACTTCCTCAGTCTCCAACTCTCTCGCGTCCGCTTATATTCATCCGCTTATATATTCCTCGGCTCCCTGGAAATTGGCATCATTACATACGAGGAGTCGAGGAGTCGGAATAGGATGTAGAGAAGCACGAGCTACAATTCCCAATATGGAACGGGCCAATTTGTATCCCCAGACGCTGCGACTGTGTATCCTATACAGCCACACTGCAGAGTTTCTTGACGGGTCCACCACCTTCCCCAGCCTCCTGTGCATTGTGTGCTTCCTTGTCTATCCTCCGTCTTTCTCCCATACGGGAATGCGATGCAAAGCTCCTAGCGCCCCTGTCTAATGATTGAATCTAGATGCCCGATCGTTCGCTCCACTCGGCGCGCATACGACTTCCGTTATTCCGCGTACTTCCGGGGACGGCTCCCGCCGCGAGACGGCTGCTGCGTTGTGTGTACGCGTAGCTAACGGAGGAAGGACGCCGAAGACGAGGACGACGATGACGAGGAGGAGAACGACGCGATTATTCCTGACGTTATAGACGCTCCGCGCCGTTTCGCGAATTCCTACTGGGTTATACCGCGAGCTTATGCTGATGCGCCGATGTGATACGATAGCCAGTGTGAACCACAGTCGATATGACCGGTGATGCATACAGAGTGCGTTGATTAAAGTTAAGGCTGTGTGTTAAATTGATGCCCGCTGGCATAAACTGCGTTTGTAATTAGAGCGACATTGCATTTCATTTAGAGTCATATTTTTGTTAGAGACTTTTAGGAAGATTGCGAGAAAGGTGCAATTCGTGATAAAATTGTTAAATTAGATATTTTTGACGCTAATAATATTTTTTATTTGCTAATACTCTTGCATATATAATTAATTAGCGATGTAATACACGCCGATCCATTAAAAAAAATTATTCTCACGTTTCAACAAGAAATCGTCATGAAGGTTTTTGTCATCGTTAATAAATACTTATCCTTTTCATCTATTCCTATATAATTTTACCTTGTTAAATCACTGAGTGTTTTTATAATGAAATTTGCTCTAATGATCCTCTATTATATTTTATCATTAAGAGAAGCAGTCCAGCATTTTTCTAATTATTATAATAAGTAATAAAATAAGTTAAAAATATTAATTAATTTTTTAATATGCAAATTTATTAACACATTTTGTTTTATGTTATTATTCCTAAATCTTTATTTAAATTTTATTCGTTCTCATTTTAATACTGTATTCCAAATAAAGGGTATCAAAGATAAAGTTACTTGGCTTAAAGTCGTATCACAATGGCTCTTGAAACCCTCCAAGATGCCTTTATTATCTTTTTCACCCGTTCGGAAACTTTCTTGTTTTTAATTAAAGTAATTTTCCATCATCTAAAAAATTTAAAGTTTCAAAACTTAAGAGACTCTGATAAAGATCACTTTCTGAAGTGATAATCCTCTTCACTTATAGTATTACAATATTCTAAAAGCCCTTAACGAGCTTTATACTCCATTTTTACCTTAAAGTATTTATAACTATTTTGTTGTGAATAATTACTCTCAGATGAATCGGTTTGAAAATTGGAATAATTACTTCCTTTCAACAACCGATGAAAAATGGAAAGTTTTACCAATTTGTGCCCAGTCTCGAGCTATATGCTATATTTGAGATTTAAAATATGACTAACTTTTATTTAACATTATTTCTAAGAAACAACATATATTTACACACACCATTATTTTAACTAATACAAGTATCAGAGTTTTAAATAAATTTCATTGAGCTTTCATTTATCCCACGCGATCTTCAAACGAGACTTTTATACCAAATTTATTGCCGCTAAGACAATTCCACGCCCGTATAAGATAATCAAAACAAAGCATTATTCGCCAATAAACCTAAAATTTTCCCGATCCCCCTTAGCGCCGCGCGGCAAAACTTTCCAACACCCCTCCCCCCGGGAATATATAATAATAAAGATCGTTATAACCCCGCGTAATAAGCAATTTTACGGCCACGGCACACACACACGCGCTCGCGCCGTCGGTCATTCGCGCGCGTGTGTATATCCTCCGAACAGCCGATATATGCCGCCGCTCTCCACATCCAACTGCTGACTCTTGAAGCGGTTTCTCGCCTCTCTCTCTCTCTCTCTCTCTCAACCGTCTGGCTTTTATAGGCGGCATCTGGCATTCGCGAGTCCCGCGAATATAGTATTATTTCTAATACACAGCGGTACGGCCCGATATCGCGTCGGCGCTCGCCGCAGACGACGACGACGCCGAGAGAGAGAGAGAGCCCCGAGTATAAATCCACCACGAGAGCTGCTCCCGCGGAAGCTCGTAAAGCTCGTCGGTCGGTCGGTCGGTCGGGCGTTTTCCCCACCTCGTAAACAGGCCGGGGACGGCCGGGAGAGGGATGCGCATATACGGCTGTATATTTATATAGGCGGACGAACTGTCGCGCTTTTCTGGGGCCCGACCGCGGTGCCGATTCCCATTAAATCGACGCGCTATAGACGGGCTGTCGGCGAAAACGACGACGAGGAAAGAGAACGGGCGCTTTTCCCTCGTAAAAGCGCTTCGTTTCGCGCCGAACGACAGGTGAAATTTCTGCCTTTTTTTGTATAAGCTTCGCGCTCGGGAAAGTTAAGATGTACTCGGTGACAACATGTGGTCGCCGCTTATGGGCCATCGCGTAAATACTGTAATTTCTCGGAAGGTATTATTTCTGTACGTCTAACTATATTTAAATAGCTTTCTAGAAAAGCAGTAAGCATTTGAAAATCTCGCGAAACCCATATCAAAATGTATTAGCAGGGCTTCTTGCCTTTGGATCCATTTTTAAATCCGTTTAATGCGGCAAAATAATGATTTTAAATTTTTTTATGGAAAAGACTTTCATTGAAAATCAGGAGCCATAAATTTTCCTAAAACTCGAAATTAAAAAGAATCGAGAGTATAGCTTTACATTAGCAAAATAAAAGGAGCACCGAAGGCTGCTCAAAACCTTAACAAAGCAGCCTGAAGATACCGCGCCCGATTCCGGCGCGACTCCCGAGCGTTACTTTACATTTTTATGAAAGCGCAGCATAAATTTTCGCAAAAGAATTTCACACGCCCACTATCTCAAGTGGAATTAAGTCCCAAGGAATTAAAAAATTTAATTTCGCTGAATCCGGATCTACGATGACGCGCCTCCCGAAGGAAAAAGTTTTTTTTCTCGGCCTCTCTCGTAACCTATAGCGTATGTGACTGTTTCCCGCGGAAGCGCTACTTATTTTTTTTCTCCTCCTCGCGCTTTCGAGGGCAGCGGCGGCGGGGCGGTGTAGGCGTGAAAATTCAATTGCCGCTTTTCGCCGGAAAAGTTGGTGCTTTAGCAACAGCGGCGTCGTCGTCGTCGTCGAGCAGTACAGTCCGACGAGCGTCGCGGCTCCTCTCGACTTGGCGAATTTCCAAGTCGCCGAGCGAAATCTCGAAAACTCCCTGCGCTCTCTCGCGAAGCTTCTTCCTCTCTCTCTATCTATCTCTCTCTCTCTCTCCCTTTTCTTAGTCCTTTAAACTAATGTTTCGACCACGCTCGACCGCATTACGTACAAAAATTTGAAATTTATCGAGCATGCTCGCGATAAAAAAAACTTGGCAATTGATGATGAACTGTTTTTTGCACTTGGGAGCGGGTTTTTTTCGTTATTTTTTTTAACAAGAAGACATGATTGGTTAAATCTACTTGAGCTAAATAACACAGTTGATTAACAGATGTAATGCCACTCTAAAAGTTGCATTCGTATAGTTTAATAGATGCAAATTTATCAAAATGTTTAAAATATGAACATATCGCCTTTATTAGAATTAACATCAAACATTCAGTGAAATTCTGTTGTACAAGAGGCTGTAAAAGCCCCGATTCGAAGCTCTCTAAGCAACCAAAAATAAAAAAGAAAAAGCTATGCAAGCAGATTAAATTAGAAATCAATATGAATTCCGTGGCCCCCTAATTTCCCGCCGTTTAGATGCAAGATCTCGCGGCCCGGGGAAACACGAAGATCCGGTCGTAACCGCGCGCGGAGAGGCGAAAAAAATCGCTTTACAATTGGAACTTTCACTGGATTGCGAGTCGAGATTAAGGAACGTCGAGCTCATTTAAAGCTAAAGCGAGGCACGTAGCGCGCGGGCAGGGAGCTGCCGCCGGCGCGCGCCAACGACGAAAGTGGATTTGCGCGGTGGACGCTTTGCGCCGTGTAACTCGCGCGCGCGCGCGCGCTCGCTTATTTATTCCACCTGCACCGGAGGCATTACCGGAATATTTAAACTGTCTTGATGCTGCTACTGCTTCTAGCTTCCTCTCTCTCTCTCTCTCTTTCTCCCTCCTTTCGGGCCGGACTGACAAGGTTGATAGCGGTAAAAGCGACTTTGCGTGTAGCCTGCACTTTCCGCTGAATTTCGACATGCTCTTAGTACTGCAGCGCAAAATTGCCAGGGTATAAACTTTTAAAGATCTCTTTTTCGAGCGTATCTGCGCGATGCGCCGCCGCCGCCGCCGCCGCTCTCTTTCGCAAAGCTGTTGGTGGTAGTCGATGGAAGATATCGGTTTCGAGATCTGGATGAATATTTCTTTATTTAATAGTTTCAAAGTGGAGCTTAACTTTGAAAATGAGCTCTCGAGTTACCTTTGAAAATTGCAAAAGTTAGTTGATAGAAAATGTACGTTAGAAAATGTATACATGAACATAGAACTGAAATTATGCATTGGCATGACAAAATTAGTCTTCGTGATTTATTAAATTAATACAGTTAAATGTTAAGTTTCTTATAAACAGTCAAACAAAATTTTAAAGCTTTGATTCACTCTGTAATACATTTTTCAATTAATTTAAATTTAAACAGTAAATGTTTCCTGTGGTTCAAGTAAAGAACGTTAACAGTTCAAATTAATATTCTCGTATAAAAATAGAAATTCTATTAAAAATTCGCGCAAAGCATTAACTAGAGCAAATGCTTAAAATACGATCTCAATAAGAATCTCATATCCCTTATACATACGTAGTTAATTTGACTTTTAAAAAAATTCCCCCGCTCGCAAAAAACGCAGCTCGCCCGCCGCAAAAAACCTCGGCGTGAACTTTTCAATTATCATCGGTAAATCTCCTCCCCGCCATAATTCTCCCGGAGAAGCTCTCCTCTCTCTCTCTCCCACACACACGCCCAACTTTCCCCCTCGGTACGTATAACCCAACGGCCGACGTGCCCGTCTAAAGAAAAGTCCATAAAATTTTCAGTAATAGTGGGTGTCGACGCGGCGCTCGGCGAGCCCATCACACAGAAACAAAACGATGAATAACAAGCGTGGAGTTCGCCTGCAAAAAAAAACAGGAAAAAAAGGAACGAGGACCGAAGGGAATCGCTCTCGCACACACGAAAGCGCATATATACATATATATATTTAGGTGCGAGCTGCATTAAATATGCGGCGTCACGTTTCAGACGTAGGCCGTGCAACGAAGAACCTTTAAGGGCTCGTGAAGGATTTACGATTCTTTACTTTTCATGCGCGCGCGCGCGCGAACTTCTCTCGCGGGCGTGACCCCTCCGCACACCTATATATACACATTCTTCCCCCCAGTTTATATATATATATATAATATAAATGTCCCTGTGTGAGTGACACGCCTTCGCAATATCGCCCGTCATAAGATCCACTTAACGCCAGCATCACGACACTCGTATTTTCGAGTATCGCTCACTTACTTTTTTTTGTCGGGAGGGGATGATAAAGGGAGCGGAAGGAGGAAGAGTAAAGAGAACCGAAGAGAGAGAGAGGGGTTGGCTCTTCTCTTTGATGCCTATTAGCAGCCGAACGGAGCCGCATTGTTGGGGCCGATGTTTTTGGCGAGATGTCGAGTGTCGTTCAAAGTTAAGAGCACAGAGAGGTATTTCGTTGCAATTTTTGTATTTCGTATTTTACTTTTTCGCTAAAAGTGCCGAGAGCTCTCGTTTATTTATGGTTAAACTTAATTACAAGATTTGAATGCAAAATGCGGTTTTCTTTTTAAAACTTATCGTAAATCTCAAAATTCGGGATTCTCTTTTTCAGGTACCTCATTTTTCAAAATTACTCTTTACATATTTCATTTTTCTAGACTCAAAATACCACCTAGATAAAGAATATGGAAGCTTAAATAAGAAAACGTTAGTTTTTAACTTTTATAAAAATTCCGAAAATTTATAATAAATCAACTTTTTCATAAAATGTATTAAACTGATTTAGTTGCATCGAGCTATATATACATTTAATAAAATCACAAAAGGTTTAGGGCACTGAATGGAGCTAGATAAAAAGGGTTAAAAAATGCAAACTCTAGTAATATGTTAAAGTCGCCGGTGTGTCGTAAAGATTTCAAGTGCGATGTACTTTCCGCGGCGTCACGTTCGCCCAGTGACAGAAAAATTGACCGGACGAAGCGAAAATATACAGTGTCGGAATTTTTACAGGGTCTCGTTTGTGGTTAACAGCGAAATTGACCTGCGGACGAAGCGAAGAATAAAGAAGGAAAAGTAATTTGTATTTACAAAAGTCACTAATGGGCCCTGGAACAAGAGTAGCCGCGTTTTTTTTTAAATTTATAATTATTACACTTCACGCGTGAGTGAAAATTTACATTTTAAATTTTTATACGTGAAATTTTGAAGACACATTTAAAAGTACATCATTACATTTTTTTCTATTTATCAATTAAAATTAAATTAATTATAATTAAATCCTTTAAACGTTGAAACTCACAATTTATATAATAATAGATATATACACTTTGACGGCAGCAAAATTTATCTTTGAAAATTAATAACTTCTCTTACATTCATTAATAATGATTGATTAGAAAACTATTTAAATTAATCGTTCAATAGCGCTTTCCGAGCAAAATAAATGCGACGATAGATTTTTCCGTAGAAGAAATTAAATAGAACGACAAGAAAAATTTCTGCCTCTATCTTTGAAAAGGGAGCCGTAGGAGAAGCTTATCATAAATTTCCCATTCCTTCTCAATTGAGAGTTATTTTAAAATGTGTCTTACCTCCTCCCATGACGAAAATTTTCCTCACGATCTCTTTAAAGTGCAGTCCCCATCTCTCCTTTCACCCACAAATCAACATTTCATATGAGCCTCCGCAGTATCTACTTCTACCAGCCGAAAAGCTTCTCCGGCTGAGATTTTACATATTGCTCCTCCCGAACGTGTCCGGTTAAGTGTAATGAGATTTGCTGATTTTCACGTAACTGTTCAGGACCGACTAGCAGATTTGGAACGACATTACCTGCGAAAATATTTCCTCGTTGAAATCGAGAAAATTCGCAGACTCGGAAAGAAAAGCTTCGGCGAGAAGAGAGAGAGAGAGAGAGAAAGAGAGCACAATCGAGCTCGAAAGAAAAGCAGAATCGGAAACGGTGGTAGTGCTTGTGCGTGTAGCGTTGAAAGAGAGATAGAAAATAAGAATCTTCACGAGAGACGAAATTCTAAGGATGCAAGGATGTGAAAGAGAGACAGAGACGTGGAATTGATCAAACAAAAATAAATGCAAACAGGCGCGCACAAAGTAGAGGAGACGCGGTAAAAAGGCCGGGGGAAAAAAAAACAGAAGAAAACTGTCAGTAGCATGAGGGGGAAAAGACAAGATATTGAACTGAGAAGCGAAAAAGAGAACAGTAGAGTTGAAGGAAGCAGACGGCAGAAAGGAAGCAGCAATTTACAATATTAAATAGAGACGAAATGATAGTGAAAACGGAGAAAGAAACCCGATGAAAGATCCTTCTGTATATAGTTGCGCGGTAATTATACGAGTGAATTAAGTGTAAATTGTAAAATAACAGGCGTTATAAAATTTCGTTTTTTTTTTAATACGCTTTCCTTATGAATTTTGAAAACTAATATTTGAATTTTGACGCGGATATTTAAAAAAAATATTTTAAAATTCAATTCACGGAGGAAAGTTTTGAAAAATCATTTTTTGAAACAAACTTCATTCTGATGTTTTATGCACTACAAACAAACATTTCGAAGGCACGTCGTGCGTACTTTTATCATAGCTATTGATTGTGTATTTTAAGGCCGGCAAATATGATAATCAACTTTTTACTTCCTTTTTATTTCAGCCAATGAAATCGCATTTATCGAGGTTTCACTTTTTCCAGTCCACACTTGCTTATGTTCAGCTTGTACGTCAATTCATAAAAAATTATATTTAAAAATTAACATACCGTGGTTCCAGAATATCACAAACAAGATATAAAAGGAAAAGCAGAACTAATTTTGGCAAATTTAATTGAGAAATAGATGAATACGTTTGTGTAAAGGAAGGTCTCATCAACTCTTAATGAGCAATAAAAGGTTTCATATGTTACAACTGACTAAAATTGGGTCAAATAATTACTATGGATCGATAGAGCATACATATCATAATTATATATATAATTTAAGCGACGAAATCGACGAGACAATTTTACGCATTTAGAGCAGGAACTAAATTTTTTAATTAACAAAAAGTATTACAAAATAAACTAAGCAACAAAAGAATCATTACAACGGAAGAAATCAATAACTGTAAAAATATCCACTATTTATTAAAGCACCCGAACGATATATACGGAACTCGTCGAGACAAAGTTTCTGCTTAACCGTACTCCCGTAACTCTTTCTCATTGGTTAATGGCCGGGAAAGGATCCTTTTCTTTTTCCACGCGTTTCACATGCAGTTAGCGTTGCGCGGCAAAAAGTTGTAACCTTCCCAAATAGGGCCGTATTTGTTTCGTTTAAGTGAATCCCCGACAACACTCCCGGCGGCCACCGCCGGGAAAACTTTTAAAATTGCGCCCCGAGAGTGCAGAGAGGAGGCGACGACGGCGGCGGGAGCCCCGGAAGAGGCTAGGGAAATGGTCAAGGAGCAAGAGAAAAAGTTGAACGGCGCACGGGCAGATATGTGAGGAAGTTAAGTGCCGCAAAGGAGACAAAGTCAAGCGCCGAGAGGGAGGGACGATTCGGTTAGACAAGACGATGCCACACTTGACGGGTCGGGACAAAAGGCGAGGGGGAGAGAGCCTCAAAACTGAGGTACTGAGCGATGAGCGAGGTCAAATGAAATGGAGGCTGCGTTTAAGAGCGAACAGAATCGATAGACCAGACTAGCCTCGCTACCCTGAACTGTGTAGTTCAGATGTGGGTCATACCGCTTGCTCTCTCTCTTTCTCTCTCTCTCTCTCTCTTTTTCTCGCACTCTTGTCAGTGCATTCTCCCTTTTTTCCGCGTCTCTGTTCTCTCGCCGTACTTTTTTTCCACTACTCATCCCCTGGCAAGGCGATAAATGCGTTCTCATTTGTCCGCACGTGTATGTACGTGTACGTGTACGTGTACACGCCGTGTTTTTCTGTTCTCTTTCTCTCTCTCTTTCTCTGCCTCGGTGCAGCAGCAGGCTTTTTCTCACTTCTGTCCTGGGAACCGCTGCAGCTGGATTCAATAAATTTTTTTTCGAGCGTCGTTTAAAGACGTAATGAACGCTTTTGTTTCGGGAAATACTTTAATTCTTGAGTTTATGCCAATTTAAGGTTTTTTAAATTATGCGCGTAGGATCGTAAGCAGTTATTATGCAGCAGATTTAACTCTGTACTTTTAAGGCTAATAAAATATAAACTTTTTGCAGAAGCGAAGTTTTGAATTTGAATTTTGTTGCTAATTTTTAATTTAATAAGTCAAGTGTAATAATGAGAATCGTAAGTTAGAAACTAAAATAAATGTAAGTTAGATAACTTGTAAAAATTGAGACCACATTTAGTACTGAGAATGTCGAAAAATTATTTAAAATATTAAATTTCACATAAAGATAAATTCACGTATTCGTAGGATTAACCACAATTAAAAACTTACAGCAACAATGTAAAAATTTCGGTTGGTGGAATGTTAGAGATGAAATTGATGACTATTGTTTTATGAATTTCCAATATTTTAAAAAGGGATTCATTCATTTAAAAAAAAGATCTATTACAAGTCCAAAATTAAATTTTTATTTTAAGATTGCTCGAACTATTAAATTTTATATAAAAAAATACTCTTATCTACAATTTCCGTTCCCCACTTTTTACACAATTTTTCTAATACAAATTGTACAGTTTTCGTTACCAGAAAGCAAGTTCCCGTACGGCGCAAAAGTATCTTCCCCCTTCGAAAACAAAAGCGAGATAAATACGTACAGGAGCGCGTCAGACAGAAAGTCGCCCTAAAATTCCATCGAGCTGTTTTCTCGGCGTTCGGGAAAAATGTGCAGCACGGCGGCTTGATCAAAGTACCCGAGGCAGAAAGAATCTCCCCCTCCCCGCCGCGTCGAGCGGCAGCGGAAATCGACAAATGGAAGCATAAAGAGGAGGAAATGCATCCCCAGGTATTGGCAAGAGCTGCAGCGAAAGAGGCGGCTGGAAACAAGAGCGGAACGAAAATGGAATTACAAAAAGCTGCCAAGCGGCTTGCGAGCGGCTCTTCTTCCCTTTTTTTTTCTCTCTCTCTCCCGTCTGACTGGCGCACGTTTACGTTCGATTAGCGGCGCTACCCGCGCGCGCGCGCGCGAGTCTCTCGTTAAATAAAGACGGGGGGGCTCGAAGGTTGTATACCCCGACGCACTCCGTTATGCGTCGAGTGCGTTGCACACTTCATTAGAGCCCCCACTTGCCGGTGTAAAGAGGCGGAGGGGGGGGGGCGGGGACGTCTGAGCCCGACGCGCATAATTATATTTTTACGCGCCCGTACACAGCCCGACTCGCTAAGCGTCAATTTCAAGCTGCAGCGCTGCTCTTTAAACCGGCACGGTTCTTCCCTTGGTTAGCGAGATGCCGTCATTAATTTTCTGGCTGCTTTAATGCGGCCAGTTTTTTTTAAATGTATATGAACGTTGTTGAATTACGTTTCAGGGGAGAATCATTGCCATTGCTTTTTAGGGGGGAGTATTTGGGTAAGCAAAGCTGCCGGTTTGAAAATTAAGCCAGAAGTCGCCACAATGTTTAATTAACAATCTAATTGCAAATGCCGCAATAGCCTTAATTGCAGGTCGACAGGATGGAAAGTTTTGGTCTTTATTAACTGTTGTAAAATTAGACTAATCCTGTTTTCATTTGACTAACATTATCTTTGCAGTCGTTTGAAGTGTACGACACTCTTTTTGTTTTTAAGTAAAATATTATTTTAGTTCTATAATATTAAGCGGATTATCGAAACTAAGGGCTTATCTGTCCTTTAAAGCTCTTTGTTACAGATATTGATTCTTCACGATAGATAAAAAGAAATTCTTCGAAAAGTTACTAACATAGTATTCTTATTCTAATTTAAGTTATATAGTTTAAAAAAAAATCGTTTCAATACTAAAAACATTTTAAGCCCAGCAAAAGACTCTGCAATATCATCAAACTGAATCGCGAATGATCGATGTTTCGAAAAAAAAAAAATTGAAAAAAATTAAATAGACTACAAATTTTTTTTTTCAGACTACTAGCAACTTCCCCTGTAAACAAAGAGCCCGAGCCGCTCGAAGAAAACGTCGAGGATAAGCAAACTACTTAGTTTGCAAAACTGAGAGTTAGCATTGTTCCGGGCCCCGCGAGGCCTTCATTTTGGTATTCCGCCCGCCGAGTTGCACCCCGGCGAGGCAATAAGTTCCGTCGTTAATAGATTTTTCTTGCCGCGTCCGGGAGCTTGGAGCAAGAAACTCGCGCGCGCGCGCGCTTCTCTCTCTTGCAGCCTTTGTCTCCTGCCTTCGGTACCCCTCCTTCTTCTTTTTCTTCCGTTCGATCTTTCGAATAGACCCCGTAGTCCTCTGACCTACTTCGCCCGATGATCATTGCAAAAAAGATATCAGCTCAACAGATTAGCTTGCTTGAGAAAAAAAAAGAAGAAGAAGAAGAAGGGGTCTTGCGAGTTGCAGCGTTAAGCCCCCCGACCGGGCTGTAAGAAGTATAAACTTTGAAATTAGCGCTAATGAGTGTTTGTCCGTGAATATACAATTATTTTACGATGATTCTAGCTGTATTTGCAGATCAAACGCGATAAATGAACATTCGATTTTCAGGCTGCAGACTTTGATCGAATTTCATTGGCGTTTCAACTTAATTCGCGCATCTTTAACCCGCCTCTGCAAAACAAATCATTAATTTCGTTTAGAACTAAAATAAGCTGCTGTTTCAATTCGAGTCGCTACAATTACTCGTTGAAATTTTACTCGATATTTACCATTCGGTTTCGACGCTCGAGCATCCCTCCTCCCCCCCCCCTCCCCGCGCGAGGAGCCTTTAATTATTCGAAAAAGTTAATTGATCGAAAAGCTCTCGCGAGCGTCGATCGAGAGCTTGCAGAAATAAATCGCGCGCCGCGCAATAATCCGCGCGCGCGGCGCTCATTTTTAGTCGGCACACTGCGGCGCGGAACGACCCCCCGAAAACTAAAAAAAAAGGGACGCGCGGAAAAAGAGAGAGAGAGGGAGAGGAGGACGGGAGGGAGTTTAAACCAGGCCGAATTTCAAACACTGGCGATAGTCCTGGACGAAGCGGGAAAATGCAATTGCCACTGTTGAATCAAATTAGCAGTTAACAAATTAACGCAGTTCTGACACACGTAGCGCCAAGCGAGAGAGGAAACTGCAGAGAGAGAGAGAGAGAGAGAGACAGAGGGAGAGAGGGAGAGAGAGAGAAACAGAGGGAGGACGAACGAAACGGGCAGAGGCGCTGTACTCTTCGGCCGATATTTGCCGCCAATTGAAATACGAGATTCGCCCGCGGGGCATTTGGCCATCGACTACTTCCGCCCGAGAGAGAGAGCGAGAGAGAGAGAGAGAGAGAGAGGCAGAAAGAGGGAGAGCCCTATATCGATTTTATCTGCGGTGGACCGGCCGCGCGGCCCGTTCGATCGATCGTAATTGCGGCTCATTCGGCCGAAATGCTCCTGGCCCGTACAGAGCCCGTAAAGAGGAAATGAAAAGAGAGGCGAGCGAGAGGGAGGGAGGGGGGGGGGCTCGGAGGGAAAGGGCGAAAACGTTTTCCGAAATTCCGACCTGAGTGCCAGTTAACCAAAAGGCTTACCTGCGGCAGCGGGCGTTTGTCTTTTTTATATTGTTTTTACCGGCAATAAGCGACTTGGCCGTTCGTAGCTGTATACGGTTCGGCGCGAAACGGCGATGTAACGGCTGATGGAAAAAGCTACTGGAGGAATTTTTGGAACTCGGAATGAATGTACGGGGGTTTGGATGGGGGACCGATGGGCTTTTCGTTCCTCGTTTCGAATAGAATAGGTAGAATTACCTGCGTGAAGTTGCAAGTGGCTTTTGTTTATCGTTTGTTTGGATCTTGATAAAAAGCCAAAAATAGAGGAAAATGGAGTGAAAAATTAAAATCTACAGCTTTCGCTAGTGTTTATTGTAAAATGCTTCTTTAGACGCTAAAACAGTAAGGGAAACAAGTTGAAATTTCGAGCATCTGATGTATGAAGTTTCACAATTCCAGCTATCAGATTATGTTAATATCAAACAACCTGGAAAAGCCGCGGCAAATTGATTTTGAAATTGTTAGATGCGCTAAACTTCGATGCGGAAAAACATCGTGAAGAAGGCATAAAAGCAAATGACGAAATATTAGCCCTTAATTTTCGCGTTCCATTAAAACTTTCTCGCGGCCTCTCGCTTTTTCGAGCAGCTATTTTTGAGGAAAAAGAAAATGTTTGCGCCCCAACTTTTCTGCCGCTCTCTCTCTCTCTCTCTCTCTCTCGCTCGTTGCGCAGTGCCGCTGAAGCCCACACTTTTTCTAGACGTCTAAGTTGAAGTCTACATTGACGGAAAGTATGTAAAAACTGTTATCTCGCGCTTGAAAAACAAATATCGCTCTCGCGCGTCTGACCCGACGCGTCTGCATCTACTGGAGCGCGTTCTTACGTTTCGTTAAGTAAAGTGCATGAAAAATTTATTTAAAAAAATCTTGTTTTCGACGCATCTCCGACTAATTTAAATTTCTCAGCTCCAGCCCCATTTATAACGGAGCGAATCGGAATCAGTCACGCGCAGCGATTTGCATTTCTCCGAGCTCCGACGTTCTCCTTCGAGCGCGTATTTAATCAGGTTGATGATCCGAAAAACACCATAAATACTCATCGGAATTACATATCCGTCCAGGATCCGCGATTCCTTGGCAGGGCGCAATAACTTACACGCACGCAAGACTTATCGCACCGTGGAAAAAAGACACAGCAGCGGCCGAAGAAAAATGTTTAGGAGTCCGAGGAAGAAGAAGTGCGGATGGACAAAACAGAGGGATAAAAATAAGGAGATCAATCGAATTTTGCTTGAGGATTGATGATACAGATCTCGAGTCGCGCGCGAGAGACGAGGATCCATCCGGCTGTACCGCTCCGCGTCTCCTCCCGACGAAGGAGCCGCGCCGGGAGACGCGAAGACTCCGAAATACTGGCTTTTCGACGATGCGGGTCGATGGAGAATTTACTGCCGCCCGATGAATGGAAGATTCATGCGATGTACGTCGCGCGCGCGCGGGGCGGCTGTCCCTGCGGAATTGATTCGGGACGCGCACCGCGCCTACTTTATCATCATGGAGGGGGATAACTCGTTTATGCGGCGTCGACGCTTTGCGGAGTCATTAATGATCAATTTGTCGCTGATTTTTTTTTTTTTCGGTATAAATTTGCGGGATGGGGCTGAGGTGCGCGAGGTGATGTTGAAGTTAGTGGTGCTACTGCGGTGGTTGATAATGAAATATGTATGTGCGACCGAAAGATTATTGTATCGAATGGATTACAATTTATATTTTAAGGTATGTCTTTATAAAATTTAACTATTCGCAAATAAAAATTCTCTTTTTATTCTTCAAAATTTAATCCGCTAAAACGTATATTTCGTTAATTTAATTTTCGCCAGAAAGAACTCCAAGCATCCCCTGACTTAGTTTCACAATTCTACCAGAATTATATATTTTCAGCAGAATGAAATACAAACTCTTCCCATACGCATATATATTCGTCTAATGAACTCTCTTCCCAGAAGAAAATTAAAGTCACAAAGTCCGTTAATCAGCAATACTTTCGGGAATTGCATCGTCGCAGAAAGAAGTCTTTGTCGAGGAAAGCAGAGGCAGAGGGAGAGGCACTTCCGGCGTAATATTATTTTAGGCAGCGATGCGTGAAATCCTCTTATAATTCAATAGTCGCCTCGCTCGAGGCTTTTCAGCCTCAACGTCGACTCGCGGCTGACAAATAATCGAGGATGCCGAACTTCTGGATAATTAGCAGTCTACAGAGATGGAACTTGCGGAGGGTGGAAAATCACGTTATGGAACAAATGTATGGATGAGAGGAACAAATTGGGCGATAGATCGAATGAAAGAAAAAGCTGCGTTTATTTAAAGTGTTTTCATTCGGCGAAAAAAACTTGTCGATTCGTTAAATTCGTGGAATAGAAATGTGAACTTTCGTATGCTCCTGTAAGTTAAAATGCAAAAATTTCTCCAACTCGCTGTTGGTATAAGTCGAATGTTGGTTTTTCGAAAAAAATTTGCAATCGCAGCAGGAAATTTAGCGGCCTTGGATGATCAATACAGTGAGCAAAATACTGATTTCAGGTTCAGCAAGGTAGGAGATACTATACAATGAATAACATAAATCCGATTTGCCAGCTTCCGATTAACAAACGCGAAGAGCGTGAGCAATTTACCACCAAATCGGTGAACGTATTAGCACTCATAATCGTCGCATGTAAATAATGTTCGAGCGATCTAATTAATTTAACGCTTTTAAATTTATCACGCGTCGCGCGTAAAAATTTAATTTCCCATAAAAAATCTTGATTTATCTCGAGTGCTTCTAAAATAAAAACTTATCGACCCAGTTTCATAACGTCAAACATACAGACATCGGAATTTTCTCAAATTTACAGTCCACACCGAAAACTCGCCGCAAGTCAAGCCAGCCGATCGAGCCGTCGTTCAATTACCAGCAAAACACACATCCCCCTAACGAAGCAAATAAACCCCCGATACTTCTCGATAACTCAGCATTCAGACTACGCAAAGTAAAGTCGATACCGTCATACCATGACAATGATCGGCGTCCTCCCGTCGTAAGCAGCCGGTCCGCCCGGGTTGACGATCAATTCGTCGAGGGCCCGCTGACATCCGACCTACTTCCTCGCTCGGCGTCGGCAATTCCTGGCTGGGGGGTAGATATTCAAATGCTCCGCCGCGAGTCGCTCCTCGAGGAGGAGGAGGAGAGGAGGAGACGACGACGTTGAGCCGCTTAAGACCATCCGGCGGGCATTATGCCTCGCTCCCTTGTTAATTGCTCGCGTCTAATGACGAAGCACGCATTTCCGCCCCGCGGGGGGAGTATCGCGCGCCGATAGGGAGTATACACCCCTCCTCCTCCTGCGGGGATAAGCCGGCAGGTTTAAAACGCGCTCAAGACGCGAGAGAGTTGTGTTGAGTGGGGGGTAGGGCTTGTTGTATTTCGATTTGCCGGGTACAAAAGCTGGCTCTCGCTCTCGTTTGTTCAAATGTTCCGAATGGAAGCCGCGGGGAGGTAATGCCCCTTCGAATGCTTAATTAGCAGCGAATATTGTTTCAAGTGAATTTGGTTTAGAAATGAAGCTGTGCGCCGTGGCTCGAGGATGGAGGGAATAGTTCCGAGAATAGCTTTTTTTTATTTTAAAAGCATCAAAAGGTTGAATTTAGGCGCCTGGGGGAAAAAACGTTTTCATAAAGATAATAAAATTTGAAAAAGAGTTTTTTTTTTGCTTTTAGAGATGAAAAGGAAAACTAATGGACGACTATCCGATGTTTATTGCCGGGATGTAACGATTGTTTTTCGTTGAAAAAGTGCATTTAATGAATTGTCAAAAAAATATTTAGACGAATCGTATCCATTCGTTAAATTCTAATGAAATCAAACTACAGATCGATTTACTGTATAAAAAAAACATATTTATTCAATAACTAATACCTACTATCTTATTATGTACAATACACAAGCCACGGTCTTATAAATAAAAAAATAACTACATAGCTTTGGTTCGCAGACGCAAATGCATAAAAAAACCCGTTACGTTCGACGAGCAAAGGCCACAAAATCGTCCCGTCACGCGAATCCCCGGTGCTCGTGTCCGGAGTACTCCTGCAGCAGCTGCTCGTGGTGGTCCTCCTGCTCCTGGTGATGGTGCTGCTGTATCTCCTCGTGCAGCGGCTTCAGCTCGCTCGCCTCCGCGTGATGGTGGTGGTGGCCCTGGTAGCCGTAGGTGCCGCCCTCGTGGTTGTTCTTGCCGTGGGTGTGCACGTGCGCGTGGAAGCCGTCCTTGCCCGCGTGGTAGCTGACGATGCGCAGGGTGCCGCCCGGCTCCGACACCGTGTACTCGCCGGTCACGCTGCTGCCTGCGAGGAGAAAGAGAGAGATATGCCTATAGGGATATGGATTAAGGCGCGTTTTCACTTTCTCGGGTAGGCGCCGCTTTGTTACGCCGTTTTGCGCTAATGAATTCATATCGCTTGCTTACGGGACGGGGAAGTTGGATTCCGCGGTTTCGCGCTTATTAATAAGTGGTTTTGGTTTGCCGGCGAGTCGGGCGAGATTAGCAGGAGGATTTTTCCGAGCAATTTCAAATCGGGAAAGTATAATTTACCATACTGTACGTTGAATGTTGATTATTTCGCCTCAGATCGCGCGATTGTATCTCGAAGCGTTTTAATTTCTGCGATATCGCTTTCAATCTTAAATTTCCAATGCTCCGCGCGAGCCGGTTTTCATTGTTTATCTTACCGACGATAATTTCTCGCCTAACCGAATGAATTATTCAAATTTCGTAAATTAAAGCCCGCGACGGAAAATTCAAACGAACGCCGCGCGCGCCGGACTAACGACGTAAAGCGATAAAACCCCCGGCGCAAGTTCGCACAAAGAGAGACGGAATAATAAAACTTTCGTCCGTTTTCACGGCGGCGTTAAAGTTTACATCCGTATAAAGTTGAAATTATACCGTGTCGAATTCGTCCGCCTCCTCCTCGGCTACTCGACGCACGTTCGCGCACTTTTACCATTATAGTCGTCGCGTCTCCGTGCGCGCGTTTTACATACTCTCGTCGCAATTGCGCCGCGCGCGCGCAAAAAAAACTCGCGGGCTCTCTTTCAATTAGAGGAAAAAGGAGTCTCCGCGGAGAAAGCGAGAGACCAGCAGTCGCGTCTGCCGAAACGCGCATAAATTCCCGGGACTCACCGTCCCGCTCCTCCTTCTGGCTGTGAAAGTCGCCGGTGTGGTGATCCTCGACGCCGTACTCGAACTTGTACTTGGGATGGCCGACGTAGTCGTGGACGTAGTGGGGCTCGTGGCTGTGGAGGAGCTGGTGGTGATCGTGCTCCTCGTGCTCGCCGTGGTGATGAGGATGATGATGGGGCTCGATGTAGGGCACTTTCACCTCGAACTCGGGGCCCTCGACTGGCCCGTGGAAGTGCATGTACGAGCTCGCGATCGACACCTCGTGGTGGTGCTCGTGGTGGTTGTGCAGCTCCGGGTGATGCTCCTGGTGGTGCTCGGAGGAGATGAGGCCCGCTTGCGAGTGCGCCACCAGAGCCAGGATAAGGCTTAGGGAGTCCCTTAGCGACTGCGAAAGGGGCTAATTTTGTTAGCGATGGGGGGTTCTATTTTTATGCTGCGTTCGAAAATAGTTTTAAAAAGGAATTGTTTTGATAAACGGGAAATTTAATGTGTATTTGTAAATTACTTTTGAATAGCTTGTGTACTTTCTGTGAGAAATTGTGCGTTTAAAAATAATAAATTTATTGGGAGAATTTGTTATTTTTGTTGGTTGTAGCAATTGATAAACAGGTATTATTGAAGTTATTTACCCATTAATTTTATAGTCATTCTAATATACACTTCAAAGTGTACACTCGATGCATATTATTGTTGAAATAAATGGAATTCTATTGTACTAATTTATTAAAGTTTAATTAACTACCATAAATTACGCAAATATTTATATTCATGTTTAACATTATTCTAAAAATCCAGATCTTTCCAAAAGTATATTAAACGTAATGCATTCTAAATTTTAATATATTTCGTTTTTGGTTAAATAAATTTTATAACGAAAAATATTATTAACAATAACAATAACAATATCAATTATCAATTAACTACGTAAAAGTATTATAAGTTCAAAATATGTAAAGGTATAATACATAATCGAAAAGGTACCGTAGGCATTTCTAGACTCGAAGACAAGAATTTCATAATTTCAACAAAAGTAAAAATGCTTAAAATAACGTTCTCGAAATCCGTCAAATGTTATTATTTGAAACGTAGTTTAATAACGTGCAATTATGCGCAAATTCCCCGAATTCCGCGCCTCCCAAAATTGCATTTATTAACGCAGAATAACGCAATTAATCCTCCCGGCGATGCAAAAGTTGATGAAATATCAAGTAAACGCTCGGCTGCAAAGCGGCTGGAAAAACGCGCCGAAATTAGCCGAACGGTGCGTCGTCGTCGGCGTCACCTGTCGCGATTCGATTCGGCCGCGCGGTTTTTGATCACGGGGCCTCACTCCCTTCCGGCTCGAATTTCAGAATTGTATTTCGGGCGGAAAGGTGTCGTTATCAGCCGTCGCCTCCCCCCTCCCCGCGCGCGGAGGTTTTTTCCGCGGCGAGTCTATATTCTGGATGAGATTTCAACGGCGATCGAATTTTCGCGGTTTCGGGCCGGTAATTACGATTCGCCGCCGCGAATGACACTAATCACGAATCGGACGGCGGCGCGGAATTAGCGACTTGAGGGTATAGAGTTGCGCGCGTTTCGTTTGAACTGTCATTATTTGCTTTTGTGAATGCAATTGAAGCTGGTGAATTATTGGGAAAATTTTCGAACGACGCTCAGTTTTTAGAAGTAATAACTTAGATTATCTATCTATTATTTATTTTTGTTTTTTTTTATGAAATATAAAATATCAGCAACAAAAATAATGATTGCGAGTGTTCAGCATTTACGTGAAATATAAAGTGCATAAACCCGTCATGAGATTCGCGTTACCTCTTATAAATTATTTTAAATCGCATGAATGATTTATATAAAATTTTATTTTAATAAAATAACGAAAGTGTTATACTTTGCTACTGACGTTGATCGCTCTTAAAAGCAACCGGAATAATACACAATTTCTCACAACTTCCGACGAACTTCTTTCTCACAAAATTTCACAAAAATCCAAAATCGCAATTTTTCCACTCTCTTTAAATAAACTTTAAGCATTTTTTTCTAAAAAAAAAAAGAAAACGAAAAAAAACAAACTGCGATACCTTTAAGGTCATTTTGTCAAGTGCGTATCGAAACGGTGGCCGCGTTGTAACTGCAACTCACCTCCGACAATCCTAAGGCTTTTATACCTCCAGTTGCATTTTCCTGCGTGCTTTGCGAACGGCACCTACACGCACGCACGCTGCTGCCACTGGCCATCTTCACTTTTCAGAGGAGGGGCAGAGAAACACTCTTACCTTTCTTTCACCGCGAGCCGCGGTAGCCTCCTCTCTCTTTCGCTATCGGCTTATCGAATGCACGCATCTCTCCCGCCGCGCGGAGATACCCGGGCCGATTACGTCTATATTATAATTGAGTTCTAATGACTGCTCTTGCGTTCACTTTCGTTGGCGGAATACATCGATATTGCGATTATTGCACGGCTGCAGGAAGAGGAATGAGCGGATTTGTGCCTGTAGACGGAAAGAGGAATTGGAAATGGTTTCTTCCTTGTACAAGATATTTTATAACTGCAGAATTTTTATGCTTGGCTCTATTGAAATGTTTTTTTTTTATAACTTTTATGCTATTTATGGATATCGTATTTTGAATTATTGATGAGTGTTAAATGAGCGAGAAAATTTAATTGCTGTTACAGTATTTAATTAATTCATGCTATTGTTAAATTAAATGCATTAATTTTAATTAAGCAGGATTTAAAATAAATAGTATCGAATAATGTAATTGTCACCTCATCTGATACGAAATATATTATTATTAATTTCATTCATTTACAAGCATTTCAAAAGAAAGTAGCCCATAACCAGAAATAGATTATTTTCAAAAATTTGAATTAGGCTAGTATTTTCACAGTATTATTATCATTATTTCATTAAATTATCTAAAACCCATTTCTCAAGGCGCGCCAAATCGCCGGTAATAGCGTTTAATTGTCCTTTGCCCCCTTCACCCCGTCGATCCGTCTACCGAAGGTATCCATGCAAATGTCGGTCCGCCGCGGCATCGGGCTATAACCAGCTGAAAATTAAAAACAAACCCTCGCCGTATCCGTCGAGCTCGAGATAACGAGGAAAAATCCGTCGGCGGATTCTCGCGAGCGGCAATTTTTTTCGGTCCGCCTCGGTCGATTATGCTCGAGAGCCCGAATCTGGCCTCGTTCCCCGCGCACATGTATATTCCGCGGAAGCCTCGGGAAAAAAAAAAGAGAAATCTCTCTCTCGCGGCAATTCGGGTCGTCGCTCGTTCAATTCGTCGACGTTATCAGCGCTCCGCGGGGAGGAGAGAGAGAAAAAAATGATCGCCCGCCGAGGGTTCGGTTTTCTCTCCTCTCTCGATCCCTTCTCGATCTAACCAATATGGAAATTCGCCTGCCACCGGACGGGAAAAAGTCGCGCTGATCGCTCCGAGACAATGTCTTCTTTGCAAGCGGATACCTTGGGAGGAAGGTATGCGCGAGTAAATCGAGCCTTGAGTATGGTTTCGAATTTTTTTTTGGAGTAAAATGTCTAGAGGGGAAGAAAGTTGTGAGAGAAGGATCGCTGATCAGTTTACTTTGAGATTCTTCAAAAAAAATGGTACTTTTAAAAGAGAGCTTTAGCTAACGTTGTGCCAAAGGAGAAGGTTAAATTTTGATTTTTTTTTCTTTTTGCGTGTAAAAAAATGTAAGATATTAACTTTTTCGTTAAATCTTCAAGTTTAAGCCAAAGGAACGTTAATAAAAAATACAAGAAATTTGTAATAGTATCGTATAAAATTATCTCATCTTTTGTCGTTTCAATTTTTTCAACTAAATATTTCTTCGCTACGGAGTTTTTACACGATTCTCAGATTTTCATTTAAATAAATAACAAAGAATTAATAACACACGGAGTAATTCGAATTATTAAAATTTTACATAATTCCATTTATTAGCAAGAATCCCGAACGGACGCATAAATCCGATTTCATTTTACCGGAGCCAACATTTTTCCGGGGAAAACGTAATTACGCCGCCGGGGGAAAAACGGAAACAGCTCCAACATTTTTACCGCGACCCTTCGCTCTTTCTCCCCCCGGCCGAAAAAAAGCGGCGGCGCTCAAAGAAGAATCGAAGGATCGTAATTCGACGTGAGAAAAGCCTTTCCTGCGCGAGAAACAGAGCAAGAATCCCAGGGTAGGAGAGGGAAAAAAGAGACGACCTCGGAAGAACGGCACAAGCCCGGAGAGCGCGGAAGTGGAAATCGGGCGCTGCCGAACCGCTGGCTCGCCGCCTGCCTCCTTTTCTTTTCCCGCCTCGGCGCTGCGCGTGCAGTCGAAACAAAAATCAAGCGCGGTGAAAGCTCTCTCTCCGCGTTTTTCGAGGGAGCTGGAAGGGAATCACACACCGCGGGAAAAAATTCGTTCCTTCTTTCTTTCGGCTCCTCGCCTGCTTTTCTCTCCCGTCGTGGTTTTTTTTTTTCGACGATAAGATCGTCGAGACGCGGAGGGGGGGGGGGCCCGAGTGTGGCTTGGTAATTCAGGCACGCTAGTTTACGTGCGCGTGTGTACACTTTCGTACGTGTCACGCGTGATTTATGATTATGTTTGATCTGGCAACGCGTGTTGAAAATGCATGTAGGTGTACGAGAACAATCCGACTTTAAACGGTGAATTTTGTACTTTTTCGTGTAAGATTGCTCGGCTGGTTGGCGTTGTCGATCTCTGCGTTCGTAGGGTAAACTTTAAGCGAATGATTGAAAAGTTGATTGGGGTATATAATTGAAAATAAATTGTTTTTGAAAGGAGGCTGATGTTCCTATTTTGGATTTTAACAACTGTAATAGTCTTTTTATTCGACAATTAAATGCCTTACTTTCATTGTCTGCATTCAAATGCTAAATCATTAACTAGACTGAATATGGAATTGAAAAACTTTCGAGTCTCCTCTGGCATATATGACTGCAAATCGGAGAAAGTTTGCTACTCTTATCTGTTTTGCCAGTAATGTTATTGTTGAACTGTGTAATGAAAGTGACGAGCAATCGCTACTTTACTAAATTTTTAACTAGCTATTATTGATTATTCATAATAGTGTATTTAAGAAACAATATTTTGTGCAAAAATAAAGAAATATTAAAAATTGAAAAAGGTAAAATTTCAATAACTCGATTATATATAATAGATTTTGTTCATAATTATATTACAAGGTTTTACCAGCTTTGCCCCACTTTAACTTTTCATTCAAAATTAGCAGTTTGAATTTTTGCAATGCAAATTAAGGGATATTAGATTGTTTTCAGATCAAGTCTAATAGTAAGAAAACGTTAACTGAAAGTAATTACTTGCTCTACTCTTTCTCTTTTTTCACTAATATTTTTTTTTACTCCAATTTTTATTCCCAATCCGTCTACAATTAATTGACAATTTTCTTTTATTGAACAATCCTTAGTTAGTCGCTGGCGGTCAATTTCCAATTTCGCTCGTCATTGTTTCCGCCGACTTAAATTTTCGTGGCCATCATTGTTACCAGAATTAAATATGACACGTACAGGGCTCTGCACTTTAATCACCGGTTCCTATGCTTTGTATTTTAGGTCGAACTAGCCCGAAAACGGGTAAAAATCGATTCTTTTTATTTTAATGACTATTTAACGGCTATTTAAACTCGTACATCTTATTCAAATACGTCGGAGAATCGGTCAAACGCGCGTATGAAGGGACTCGTTCGCTAATTAGACACTGAAAAATTAAAATCCATTAATCAAATTGAGATTATTCGCTCATGAAAAAAAAATAATGTAATAAAGTCCCCTTTCAAACGCTAATAACTGCACGGCTCGTTAATTAAAACCATCCATTGTGCATTCGAATCTACTCTCATTAAGCACTCGTTTCCAAATAAACGCACCGAAGCTCGCTTCGCCTTTCAATCAGCCGGCCTTTTATATCCACAAACAACTAAAAACCGAGTCAATCAATGCAACAATCGACGCACGCCGGCTCTCCAAACAAACGCTCTCCGCCCTAGAAAAATAATCGTCTCTCTTTCATTAATTTAAATAATTTCGTTCCCCCCGCAGCCGGCTAAAAGCGAGAGAGAGAGAGAGAGAGAGAGAGAGACCTTTTCCTCGCGCGGAAAAGGGACTGGAAAAAAACAAGCCTCCCTAGCCACTGCACTCATCCCGGGCACAATGGGCTTGTCAAACGGGGGGTTGTGTTTTTCCCGCTGCGTCCTCCTATTTTTTCGCCCCCGCTTCTCCTCGACGACGACGGCGGCGGCGGCCGGTTCAAGTGCAAATTGCAGCAGACACTCGAACTGGGTCAACGCGCGGCGCGGGGCGACACTTCACGGCAAAACGAATTCCCGAAGGAGCCGCCATCACCACCGCCGCCGCCGCCGCTGGCAGAGAGAGAGAGAGAGAGAGAGAGAGAGGAAGGCTAGTTTTTCATCTCTCCTCTCGGGCGCACCGGCTAACTATCTCTCGCCGTTGGCTGCTGCTGCTCCTGCCGATGCGGGGAAAATGCTCATTTAATCGAGCTGCGGGATTAAGCATGCCGACAGGCCCCTCGAGCGGTGTGATGCATTTACCGCGTTCCTGCGCACGGGAAACGCTGGCAAATTTAAAATCAAGTGGACACCGAGAGAGAGAGAGAGAGAGAGAGAGAGAGAGAGATTCTGCTGTTCTCGCTGAGAAGAGCGAATTTCTTCTGCGGCCGTTGATTTTATCTCCTTGAATATGCGATTTCGAGAGATTTTGTGTATAAGTGAAGTTTAGTGATGAAGGGTGAAATAAAAATTAATTACAGTCTAGATCAAGTTTCTCCGTCAAATAGAAGTAATCGATTAATTAAAACTCATCTAGAACTCATTAAAATCAAACGTTTTTTAAATTTCTATTATAATTTGATTTATATAACGTATACGGATACTTGTTTACTATTCAATTGAGATACTTTCGGTATTATATGAAATGATTATTTAAGCATTCAGTGTTTAGGTACAAATATTTTCTCCTATTAAACATTCTATAAAGGCAGAAAACGAGAACAATTAATATACATTTTTATTCTTTTTTTTCTCGACGTAACTTCCGCCGAGAAAAAATGTGTTTGAGGAAAATTGATAAGATTTTTTTTTTATAACACAGAGTGCAATTATCTTTCAACGCACGAAAAAATGTGCGATTACCGTGACCGAACGGTATTAAAAAAACAATCACTACACTCTTTGATTTTAAGTGTTATCAAACTCTTATTTTCATGGATCGCAGATTTTTTTTTAACGTTTAAGAAACACAAATATTTTAACAAATATACATCATTATGCAGAAATATAAATTAATAATAATCAATTGCACGAGGATAAAAAAGTGAAATTCGTATGGAAATTCGTATATAATACCTACACTTAAATTATTCCAAACAAATTGAAATTTATTTCACTGCACGCAAACTTTGAACTTCAAGTGCTTATTAGCAACACTCGAAAGAAATTCAAGCGCTTCCATATTAATTAAATAAAATCACAAAATACTTCATTCAGTTTGATTTTCAAAGTTAACAAACAAGTTAACAGAATCGTTAGTCCATCGGGCAATCAGCCGCTCGAAAAAAGAGATGACGTATTATTTTCGACCTGTCAACATTAAACAGCGACAAAGCGGGTGATTAAACGTCGCGGGATCTAACAAACAATTCGCAGCAAAAAGTCGAGCGGCGACAAATCGGCTATTTAGCGGAACGGATCGCTAAATGAGTCAATTACAGGGCTGACTACACGCCGAAAGCAAAGACGGTATATAAAAATAGCAAGTCCGCGCGCAACATCATTCTTCCCGAAATTGGATTCAGGTGGAAAATACAAGCGCGCGACGGGCGCACATAATATCCTCTTTTATCTCTCTAATTTCGGCCTGTTTCCCCGCGCTTTTTTTTCTTCATTCGCGGCGCTGCGCAAACACGTTGAACCCGCTGGGAACGTCGAAGCGACAAGTCGCGAGCGGGTATTGTTTTTCATTAAAACGCGAAGAACCAGCAGATTTCGTCGAACATCGATGACATCGCGTTGTTTAAGTTAAATTAAATTCTCGAACAAATGCGACGTATATAAGCACCTAAAAACTTCGTAGCTCGAAAGTTATACCATAAATTCCGATAAACCTTTCCCTCCCAAACAAACGGGCAGCCGAAAATGTCTTTCCGAACTGCGCCGAGACGATCGCACACTCGATTTTCCGTATCCAGCGAAAAGAAGAGCCTCCGAAGCGACGATCGAGGTTCGTTACACTTTCATACCCGGGCAATATAACCGCGCCGAGTCGTCGTCCGTGCAGTCCTCCCTCGTCTTTTCTCGCGCTCCGCAATGCGCTTTTACACAGGGCCGCGAATAAAAATGTATATAGGACTCCATGCGTGACGCGGCCTCGGGAGGAGAGAGAGAGAGAGAAAAAAAAGAGAAGAATTACGCCCGCGGCAGTTGTTGCGCCAGCCTCGTCGCATAAGCTTTATATCAGACTTGCGTGCGGTTTTATTATCTCTTGCCTCTTGTGCAATCTTTCCGTGTACCTCGGCTGGCTTTGAAACGGTCGCTCCCCGAGTCGAGTTGGGGTATTGAGGGATTTTCTGGAGTTTTTTTTGATGGTTTGACGATAGTGTTGTATTGCGGGGACTGGGTGTTCGGATGAGTAATGGCTTTCGAAAGGAAGATTTTTTTGAAAACTGAGGTTGATAAAATATTTGAAACTTGCTTTGATTGATTGTATTTTCGTCGGTTTTTTAAACGGTGAATTCAAAATTAGTTTAACAACCTATATTAAGATATACTGATGTGTCTTACCCATCTCGTCTGTTACTACTGAGATGTAGTTAAACGTCTTTTATTGAGGATTATTATTAAGAGATGTATTGAATGCCACTAGTCTATGTCTTATTTTATAAAATATTTTAAATTCAAGATAGATTCAAACTGCGTCGAATTCTCCCGATTGTTTTCAACAAAAGCTGTATTGTAGATCGAGCTGCACAATAAAATTTTTTTAGTTTATCGATCCCTTTCATCGATTCTATTCTAAAATTTTTATAAAATTAAATTCCATTCTAAATTCTTATTTCCACCGCATTTTTCAAATTCCCCCCTCCCCCCCCCCGATTCTTTTCATCGTTTAAAACAAAAAAAAGAAAAAATCCCACGCGTTCGTTCAACTCCTCTCGCCCCGACCATTTAGTTTTATTACTCGCTATTCAAAACAAATCATAGATTCGATCAATCAATCACTC
The DNA here is from genome assembly GCA_035047165.1 of Ormyrus rosae. Lineage (NCBI taxonomy): Eukaryota > Metazoa > Arthropoda > Insecta > Hymenoptera > Ormyridae > Ormyrus > Ormyrus rosae. The sequence continues at coordinate 41,163 of JAWWML010039462.1, forward strand.
GGCTCTTTCCCTTCTGTACTTTTCATTCCCCCCCTTCCCCTCCCACTCGCAGCCGTTCGCTATAAAACCTCTGCGTGAGCTGGCTCCTGCCCGCGTTCGTACGCCATTTCACGCCCGTCCGCGAAAGGTCGCCGAGAGTCCGGCCAAGAAAATAAAGCAGGGGAGAGAGGTGCTCTTTCTCTCTCTCTCTCGACTGATGCATTATGTACGACGATAAGGCAGAGCGAGAGAGGGAGAGAAAGAAAGAACGGAACCGACGCGATAAGCTCTTCCGCGCGCGGCCGTAGCCTCCTTTTTTTTCTGCACGACTTGTCGCGCGTTCAATTAAAATTCCGGCCCGAAATCTCTCGTTCACGCTCGCGTGACGTCGATCCCGGAGGAGGAAATGAGATGTAAGGCGCTCCGCGAGCGAGAGTGATTTAGGGGGCGCGAAGAAAAAGAAAGGAGGGGCCGAGCGAAAGAATGGCCGCTCGGTGAAAGGAGAGAGAGAGAGAGGGAGGGAGGGAGAATGGCAGAATATTTTATTCAAATATATTAATGGAAGTGTAGCGGCTCTCCGCGGGTGAGAGCGATGCAGCGATACAGATACCCGCCGAGCATGGCAGGACGGAGGCTCTTAGGTAAATTCTCGCGTGCTAAGAAGGTAATTAATGCGATATACATATTGGCTGCGGGCTTAATCGGAATATATTCATCGGGGGTGATGGGGGCAATATGGATTGTTAACGCAAGACACGCGATAATAGGTACATTACGGTTTAATTGATACTTATGCAAAATGGGAAATATTTTGCTGTACTATTAGCGGGTATTCCGGCCGCTTGAATTTTATTATGCGACTGGGGGAAAGGTGAGCGAATTGTTATTAAGCAATGATGAATCGGTAGGGTGACTGGGCTTTTTGGGCTTGCGCCGATCTTGAGATTGAAAATCAGAATGCTAATGTATTCGAAATTGGAAGAATATTGCTTGTTGGACAGTGGAAACAATGAAGTGGAAAAAAATTTGAATTAATTATATTAAATTTGAATATTTAACTAGTATACATAAATGTTAAAAAATTTAAGTTATATTGCTTGAAGAACTTAACAATAATTTCATACTATTATCTTTTACTGCCCGTTAAAACCTCACCGGAAGAAGTGATTATAAGATAATGAACTTTTCTAATAAATCAAGTGCAATTATGCAACCGAATTGATAGAATCTAATCCGTCTGACATTTAATCAATTTCACGGTTTTATTTCAAATCTTTCATCGCCGCGAAACAATTTTCTTTCGAAACCACAATTACTTTGAAAAATTGGAATAAGCTAAAACGAATTATTGAACGAAAATAAAGCTGCTTTTATTCCTAACAAGAAATTTTGATTGTTCCTCCAGAAAATCACGTCTCCCCATATTGATTCTCCTCAGAAACCTTCCATCGAAACGCTAACAATCGTAAATAAACGGAGGTAAGCCGGCGACTCGAATAAATATAAATACGGAATTTGATTAAGTCGCAGTAGCCGCCGCGCGGCGCATCGAGCCGCGTTTTGTCGTCGGTGGCAATTTTTTTTCATCAATCACCGAATTCCAGCTGGCGGGTCGATTGTCGGCTTAATTGGTTCCGACAGTCGGAAGCGTATTGTCGAGGTGCAGTGATTGATGTCCGCGTCTCCTCTCCAGAGAGAATAAGCCGCTGGAACACTGCATACCTAATGGAAATATTCCAGTTCCAGACGGGATATAATCAATAGGGGCTTTCGGCGTGCTCTCTCTCTCTCTCCTTCGGCGGACGATTAAGGGAAGCGATTCATGCTAGAATCCACGGGCCGCGTCATTAATATTTATGTCTTCGCGGAAGAAACGCCAAGCTTCGATTCGAATAGAATTCATGCTCGCGCGGAGTGATGTGTATGGCGTTTTTACTGGAATCATTAGCCGTTCGAAGTGAATTATTTTCCGTCGAACATGAATAGTTTATTTTAATGAATTTGCGATCGATCTTTTGCATTTATTGCTTGTCAAACGTATCGAAAGCATCGAATTCTTTCGGTAGGTTCGAATTATATTCTAATTTTTAACACAACTGTATTGATGCGGCATCACATTTGACGTGTCTAATAAAGGAACCTCTATCGTTCACGTGTCCCGATTCGTTTAATAGAACCTCTCAGAAATTTATTTTTCAGTATATATATAGCCCCAAAATTCGTTTTTGCGTACTGGTTTTGCGGACGCAAAACGCCATTTTGCGGATACATATCCGAAATTGCATTTTTTCGGCCTATCGGCCGATGTATATGCGACAATAGCATTCTGCGTCCCCAATACCAGGACACAAAACCGAATTACGCGGCTAATAATACTGAAAAATAATGTTCATACCACGTCCGCAAGGGATTTTTCGGTCTCGCACAATCGCATTTTGATACATGATCTTATACTTATCAAAAGGTTACATAATATTTAAGATTCACCTACATAAAATCTGATGCAAGCATGAAATTCCGATGATGCATCATTATATTATTCTATACGCAGTACTCCTCGTTACACTTATCTTACCTCTTCTATACCATAAGCAAACACAAAAGAAGTTTGCGCAAATACGGGATCGTGTACCTAAATCATTAACCCTACATATTACTTCGCGTGCTTTAACTTTCAATCAAAACTTGAACAATGCACATAATAACGTCACTTATCCACCTCGCGGTTAACAAACAAGCGCACGGCATTAAAGTAAGCCCGAGCTTCTCATCGAAATTATAAATATTCAAATTGAACAACAACGTCGGCATCATCCCTGCCGGCGACAGTGGTTGTATCGCGAATAATCAAGTTAAAATACACGCAGAAATTTGCCTCCCTCTCACTTACCCGGCCCCGCTCCCCCCTTTCCCTGGTAGTTATTCGCGTACGTACGTATGTGTCAGCGTCGAAAATTCCCCGTCAAGATCCCGGTAAGATATACGCTCGCGCGCATGAATGGCTTTTCGCGGAACAAGAGGTAGAGAGAGAGAGAGAGAGAGAGAGAGAGAGCAAAGCGAGCCAATCGAAGCCGACACGTCAGATCGAAGTTCGAGATACGGGGGGGTAGTACAAGCCCGCAGCTTGTCATGCCTCACCGCCGGGACTGACAGTTTCGTCCTTTCGACGGTCGGCTGGTGTACGTGTCTCGAGCGTATATAACGTACAAGACGAGGAGGGGAGGGGGGGAGAACTTTGACTGCGTCGCCGCCGCCGCGTAAGTTGAAGCAGCTCGACTGTGTGTGGCCCGCTTTTCCGTGAATAGCCGCTGGACAGTTGGGACCTGTTGATATCGCCGAGATGTATAGGCGAATATATACTGCGGGAGCTCTCGGCTCGGGTATCGCGAGGCTTCATTGCTGCTTTCTTGTAATCGAATTGTAAAGTAGGGAGAGGAAGGCCCGCGTGTTGTTGTCGCGTGACACGATGTGTTTAATGAAATACGAAGATTTTAATGAGAGAGTATGAAGGGCCGTTTGGTTATGAGCACACTAAAAATTTATTTAATTGTCGTAACTTATCGATGCATATATATTTATTTATATTTAACATTTTAGATGTTATCAACAGCTAAATTAATGATTTATTGAAGGATGCTTTTTATTCCAGATAGAGGAAAATATAAACGTTTAGGTAGAAAGCAATATGTTTAAAGTACCGAATGATTTGCATAAAATTTATGTGCAAAAGTTTTATTTATTATTCGGGTAAAAAATTAGATTTGTTAGCAAAATGCTCTTTAAAAAAATTCGCGAGAATTCCAGTTATCTTTACGTCCTAAAAACAAATTAAAATGAAAATGTTTACATTCGGAAAATATCAGTTATTTCTACGAAGAACGAAACGTTCATTTTACACAATATAATTGTATTCCAAATTAACATGATTTATTAAACAAAACTGCGCTTCAATTTTAATTACATACAAAAGAGCGAAATGCGCAAGCGGAATTAATTATCATGATTTATTCCAAGAAATATACCTTCAATGCACATATTATAACTCCGTTTGGTCAAGCCTCCGAGGCGTGCCCGCGCATTTATTATTATACCCACCGCAACCTTATAACAAACGCAAATCTATTACCCGCCAACGAGAGCCCTAAGCGTACGTCATCGCTTGCTTTCTTTCCGTTATCCCGTCCGTCTAAGCGGCGCAACATCGCCGTTGATCGCCGCGCGCAACCAATTACCCGCGGGCAAATAGAAAGTCTTTCGCTCTCCGGCTGCCCGCGCGAGCACGTCGCGTGATTTCGCGCCCGTCGCGCCCGTTAATTAACCTTGAGAGCATTACGCGCGCGCCCGGTTTTGCTCGTCGACGGTGCAATGCCGCCCCGCGCGCGTCCGAGCGATGCGCGGCCGCGATAAAACGCGGCTATTGTTGGCCGAGAGGCGCGATTGGCTTTTGCATGCGAGCAGGCAGGCTGCTTCTTTGCAGCGGTAGGTGTATAGGTATACCTGAGTGGTCGGCGGTACTTTTATAGCGGCCGCGGGTGAGCTGTATTGGCGGGAGCGGGAGGAAAAAGTTTGGAATTATGAAGAGTAATTGCCGGATTGGACCGTTTGCCGTGTGGATTGAGATTTTTCCGAGTCATTATGAGCGCGTTAATCAATGCTGTAATAAAGACTCGGATGGTTGATTAATGCGAATTAGAGTAGTCGACTACTATTAGCTGCTCGAGTGAGATTTTAATAAATATTACAGATTGCTTAACGCATTAATTGTTATTTTAAGATACGTTGAACCGCGATCATTAGACAGCTACAGCATGCTTATATCTGATCAAATTCCAAAAATGAATTAAACTGTTTGAGAAACTGGAATATTTGCCCGAGAACAAAATCCCACCCGCAAATCCCTCTCTCTCTCTCTGTCTCTTTATTTTTTCAACAGTCCCGCACGACGAGGGCTCGAATTAGCGAAACGCGCGCGGTTGGCCTCCCCCGAGCGAGTCCGCAAGGCCGCAGCGCCGCCGGACGCTCAAAGCTGCAGCGAGAGATCGCAAGCTTTCGATTAACTTGAGTGACAGGTGCGTCCTCGGGCCGACACAATGTGCCCCGCGCGATAGCTGACGAGCCAGGAAGGCCGCTATTGACTCTCTGGTCCCGTGGAGTAGCTCAAACGCCTTTGTTACTCGACGGCAAGTTCATGCAGCGCGACGATCGTATCGGAGCCTTCCTATACCGCTCCTACTCTCTCTCTCTCTCTCTCTCTCTGTGGAAGCTCTCTGTTTGCGCGCAAAGGGCCGCTGTAACAGAGGGGAGATGTCTACGAAAGAGCCCGGCGATACGTTCGGCACGTCGCAAAGGGAATCGCTAATTAACTTAGTGCGCGGGGACAGGTATGTAATTGGCATGCGATAAACCGATCGGCTTTCCCCGGAATGAGTACGGCTATCCGTATGAATAGTTTCGAAGATTCGACTACGTCGACGGCTGTGTGAGCGAGCTGTTCAGTCTGGCCAACTGCAGAGCAACGGGGGGCTGGAATTCTGCGTGAGGAAGCAATTATATGTTTGTGCGAAATTGGCGGTGGATTTCTTTTTGAAATTTGATTGGTAATGTATGAGCGGTATTGGGTTGCGAAGTAGAATACCGCTATGTAGGTTAAAGGAGAATAAAAATTCTAAAGATTTATATTGTACCTTACTAGAATATCTTTTCCGAAAGTATTTTCTTTTTTCGATTATTTAAAATACCGATTTTATCCTACATGTTAAGACACATTCACGCTACTGTCTGATGAATTATTCATTTTTTTTGTTCGTGATCGTTACTGATTTTTTTACGAGATTGAAATTTTTAAAAAAAAAAGGTAAAAATAACGTACTAAGCTCAGATCGTTTATCAGATTATCAAGTCGTAACTAAAATGAGTGGTAATAATTTATATTTGCAGGTCGATCGATCAAAATCAAATTAATCCCATCTAAAATTACTGTAGTCTTCGTCGAACTGATTTCCAACTGTTAATTTCCGTTTGCGAAATCTGCCTCGTTCATTCTCCAAATAAATTTACGTAATTAATTTTGCATCGAAAGCATAAAAACTGTAGATTTTAAGTGACCCATGAAAAAAATGTCACTATACAGTTTATCATAAACGAAGCGCGGCGGAAACTGAAAATTTGAATCTATAAACTTTGATAGATCAAAACGTAAAGCTGAATTTTAGTATTCGCCTTGATTGATGTTTCACTTTCGAACGGACCGAAATACCGGTGGTTATAGATCGCGTAAAACCTCATAGTCATGAGTCGTATAAGAAGTGACGCTCGTGCCATTTAAAAGTGCAGTATATAGATTATGTTATTATTCCATTTACAACGAAAAAGCTTTTATGCAATTTCCGCGCAAATAACGTGTTTTTCTACCAACAAAAGTGAGAGAGCCGGTACGTACAAAAAAAAAAAAGGAGCGAAACATTTTAATGCCCGCGCGCGTATTAAAAAAGTTGTCGTCTTTTATCTCCATTAAAACCGTTTTGCTCGCGCTTCCCCCTCCAGCCCCCCGCTTGCCGTGAGTTATTTATTAAATTTTATAGTGAAATATCACACCTTTTACTCCCCCGGACGTTTGTTTTAATGTCGTTCGACTTTTTTTCCTGCGATACATTTGCTGAGACTGCGCGAAGCGCGCACAAAAGCACTCAGCGGTAATTTCGTTAGATGCGCAGAGAAATTTACGCGTTCGGTGCGCGCAATTGTTCGCTGCGCGCGCCGCTTTTGGCGGTGGAAATTCAGTTTTTTTTCTTTCTTTTTTTTTCACACAGAAGTCGGACGTCATTACGAACTGCGTTATATTCGGCGCTAACAATGTCCGCGTCTTGCTGACGTGTTACGCGTGACTTTCTTACGCAGAAATTTCAAACTCGATAACGAACAATTTAGATAACTCGCGCTTTCCGGAAAGTAGAAATTCAAATGTTTCGGGTAAAAAGGTGCATGATATAATGTGATATAAATTCCGCTTTTACGCAAATAAAGTTAATTAAATGGCGAGTTCAATTAACTTGGAATAACCGAATTCACGTATTTATGTAATGCTGGGTTTCAACAAAGTATGATTATGGTGGCCTTATAACACCATGGTTTTTACTAATGTATATAAGATAATAGCATAAATTTAAAGCGCAATGTTGGTTTTATAATAAAATGATTATGCTCCATTTTACGTAACAATAATGTAAACGAAGTATATTTTGTTAATTAGACCGGCGTAACATCATCGACTGTTCCCAATTATTAGCACCAATAAACTGATTCAATATTATAATTTCATTTTCAATAGAGCGGGATGAAAAAATGAAGATTAAAAAAAAATTAAGAAAATTCTCACACAATGTATGAAGAAAGAGAGGCATCCCAAGAAAGTAGTATTATTATTATAATAAAATTTGAACGGCCCACTTCTCGCAGCGGGCCATATAATTTTGCAATAACGTCTGCTTAAAAACTTAACGCCGTTTTATTCCTGCTTAACGAACCTTCCGCTCTCGACCGTAAATTTTATTCTCTAAACTCAAAACTGTCCCGATTATTATCCCCCCCCCCCCGCCCCTCTTAATTCACCTACAAAATAATAACACTCTCTCAGTATTTAACAATCATAATTAATTCGCGCTCTTGAGCGATCTAAATTGGAGTCGCGTTCCCAGCGACGCGGGGACTATATTATATAAAGCTCACGCTCGGCGTCGTAAAGCGCGCGCCATTTCCGAGGATAATTGTTTTTGCTTATAAAATTACCCGCTGCGCGATGTGCGGCTCCGAAAAGTCCGTGGTGCATCTCGGCGGGGAGGCAGTCGAAGCTTTGACTTTCTCGGCCCGAAAAGAGCGTCGCGCCGCGGCCCATTAAATCTCGATCCTTTAGCGCGAGTTTTAACTCGGCTAAGAAAGTTTCCGCGGACGCCTCGTAAGAAGCTTCGAGGAATTTAAATTCTGCGCTAAATGCCCGTATCGGCGCCTCTTCAGGTGAGTTGGAACTATCGGCGCTCGAGGGGAGTTGTATCGAATGGGACCGATAATTATTATTATACTCTTCTCTGTCCGTGTTTCTGTGTTACGAGGAGCAAAGTCGAGCGAGTTGTACGGCGGGAGATGAATGGGTCAGGGGGAGATAAGGGCGAACAGAAGGGTTAGATGGAGGTTGAGAGGAGAGCGTGGCACATTTTTTTATAGGAATATAATAAGAGCGATATTTGGGTCGATGCTTGGAGGAATGCTTAACCTTTGGAGGGAGGATATTTTGATTGTCAAAGAGTTTCAATTTTACGATTGACGCAGCGTTGGTTTGTTGAATAATTGTTTTTTTATAAAGAGAAAAGGTTTCTGGAAGTTTATGTTACAAAAACTTTTTGTCTTATGTTAGTCATCCAGGATCATCCTCGAAGCGATGTAATTAACATTAACAGGATTTGCTCCCGGACGATCTATATTAGATACACTGACCTTCTATTACATTAGAGGAACTAGTAATGTAATTACTTACCTTTGCACCCAATGTTTGGCTGATTTCATATTGTAAGGATTACTCGATCAGCCCAGATTACTCTCTCGGAGTATTGATCTCGTGTACAAGATAGTAAGTAATTAAGGATTGCCAATATAACCTGAACGCACCATTTTAACGGTTCTATTAATCGTCAGAATATAATTATTATAAAATCTGAATCTAAATGATACAGCGCTTTTTTCAGAAAACCGATAGCGCAGAACCGACAGGTTCAAAATGTTTGAGGAAGAAACTTTGCGCCGCAGAAATTTTCAATATTGATTTAACAAAAACTTTGGAAACTATTCCAGTTTTGATGACGCCTTTTGAATACCTCGAGCTGTCACCGTAAAATCGCGCGAAAGATGTTGAATTGCTACTAACCGTAAGCTTCGAACTAGATATAAAGTCGAAGATACGCCAGTCGCAGCTGAGCGAACCGTTCGAATTGCTTCGGATACCCGGTTGACAATGGTTCCATTAAATCCTCTTTAGCCCGGGACCTTAAACCTGTTTAAGTACTCAAAGCCGAAGTCGGTAAAACAAGGGTTGCGGCTCCTACAAGTTAATCTCGAGTTTAGAACAGAGGCCCGTTTCTTTATGTTTTTCCAGATATAAATCTCGGCGTGCGCGGCGTTGAAAGGAGAGACCGTAAATCCGAATGGAAAATAGTGAGTTCCCGAGACGGTAAGTCATTCATCGGGGCTGTAAAATTTTAATAGCGCGTGCGGCAATGTTTTCGGTCGTGTCTAAGTTCCCATTGTGGAAGACTCGCGAAAAAAAGAGGAACTCGCGAGAGTCTTGCACAAATGCGCGTGCATACAAAGCGGAGGAAGTGAATGAGAACATTATCACGCCGTTCGGTCGATAGAAAGTTACTAAGTATCGGCTTTGTGAGAAATTTCCTATAAGTTGGCTCCTGCGATGTACAAAGATATCGTTGAGGACATCATTTATCCGTACCGTACCTTCATTTACTTTAAATATTTTATCACCGACTAAATAAATAAATGTATTAATTAATTAAATAAATAACAATAATATACATCTCATAGGTAAGTAATGTTATTTTAAAATAATTGTGAAAACTAAAAAAAATATCCATAACATTAAAAGTTATTTTAATATAGAAAAAAAAATAATTAAAATATTTTGTTCTAAAAATATAAATAATAAAAAAAGAGTGTGACTAAAAAACTGTACTCAAGAAATTTCAGAAAATTTCACGACCTAAACAACACAATTCTCTCCTTACAAGACGTTATTGTCTTCCTCCACCATTCCGCCGTGAAAATACTTTTTATTTTCTTACAAAATATTTTTTATTTTTGCTTGCAAAAAAAAAGAGAAAAATATCTTTTACCATTTTTATGTACAAAAGCACCAAATTAAATTATGAAAAAAAAATTGTCGAACTTCCCGGAATTTAAAAAGCCAACAAAATTCGACTCCCGGCGCGTCGACCCAGTTCGAAAAGAGAGAGAGAGAGAGAGAGAAATAGAATGAAAAAAGATTGATGAACACACGTACCGGGGAGGAAAATATATAGAGGCGGTAAAACGGGAGAGCGACATCGAGAGAGTAGCTGGGAATCAGGTAGACAGGTGCAAGAATACAGAGATAGAGGGACGAGAGAGCTGAAGGGTGCTAGGCGAGTAAGATAGAGGGAGAGAGGGAGGGGGGGAAGAAGGGTAACTTTCGCCTCCTTATATCACTATATCCTCTTTACGCTCCACGTTTCATAATAACGGTACAGGTTGCAGTTCACCGAGCGCCGAGTTTCGCGCACGGGAAGCCACTGTTAGCGCGGATAATACATTGAGTTAAAGTTACTTCAAAAGCACTTTGAACTTTGCCCATAAATATCTCAGATTTTTCTGCCACCTTCTTCCTCCTCCTCGCCGGAGCCTTTCTGATTTTCTCCCCTTTTTTTCGTACAGTCCCCCCGCCACCTCCGCCGAAGTGGGCGCGTTTTGTGCGTCGGCGGCTGGATCGCTTTTTCGCGTACGTTATATGTTCTACAAATCGTTCACTGTACGAGTTGATTAGCTTATCGCGGCAAAACTGGTCTCCTAATTGGGTCACGGAAGCTCTCGAAAGTTTCGCACTTCGCGTTACATTCTCGTGAGAACTTTTACGGCTACTTGTAACTGAGAATGTTTCTTTGTTAATTTCTTATTTTTTTTTAAAGCATTGATATTGCCCGTCGAGAATTCTAATTTTAAAGTAGACTTATTATTCAATGCTCGCAATTGACGTTTATAAATGACAGTTGGAAATTCAGCAAACGTCAAGGAAATACATCAAATCATATCAAACCGATTAAGTTTATTATTCAGTAGAAGAAGACGAATGCGGTAAGACTCGTTAAAGTTTCTATTAAAAGCCGTGCAATATTTTAAATCATAATTCCACTTCATGCAGCTCCTCGCACGTACACACTACTCCCCCCACACATCTCAGTTTCTCCTCCCATTCGTTTTTCCTCAATTCGCGTCGTGAAATATTCCATTTTTAGTATTTCCTTCTCTCTCTCTCTCTCTCTCTCTCTCTCTCTCTCTCTCTCTCTTGCTCGCTCCTCTTTCGATCTCGCCATCATGTTTCATGCAACTTCAATAACCGCCAGTACGCCGGAATATTTTTCCTTATCGACAACCAGCAATAGTGGACCCGGAGAGCTGCGAGCGAGAGAGCGAAAGGAATATTTTCGGGGAAATAAGGGAACGGTGCTCGGAGGAAAAAGAGGGATGCGCCGCCAGCGTGAAATAAAGAAATAAAGAATTCACATTCGGAACTAACTGGGAGCCAATTGGCCCAAATATCTCGACTGAGTCCTAAGTAGATGGGGAGTCCAATCCGATTTGCAATAACGCACGGAAATAAATTGCGAATTTAATCTCTATGGAACTCAGTTATTTTTTTAATAATAAAGTAAGAACAGATTCAATTTCGCTCTATAGTTCAATCGTTCTAATCGTTTACAACTCGTACTCGCTGCAATCAAAGCAAAAGAACCCATTTAGGAAATAAACTTTTGCACAGCCACACATTATTCTTTTATATTATTCATTACAGCGCGAACGGCAGCAGGGAGAAATTTGCGCACGCGCCCATCGTCGTCCCGGAAATCCTCGGCAGATAAAAACAGACTTATACGCCCGATATTCCCCCAGCCGGGGACGAACAAAGACGCACACTCGACAATAATCATAATCCGCTCTGGAGGAAGGCCGGTATATTGCGCTCAGCGATAAGTCATTGTTTACCGGGGCTCTGCTCGTATCGTATCAAAGAGCTCGGCTTCTTCGCGACCTGTGTGCGCGGGGGGGAGAACACGCATTTGATTGATTGCGCCCGATAAGCGAGGAGCCCCCGGGATAATAAGCTGAAGCGGGTGACCGCGCGATGATTATCGGTCTCTGTCTTTCTGGCCGATTGCTTGCGGTCACCTGGTCCACTTTCGATGCTTTGTGTTGGCCTGCGAGCGCTGGGCGACGCCGGGAGTCAAGCTACGAGGAAACTAAAAAAGGGGAATAAAGAAGTGTAGCTCGTTGAAATAAGAAAAAAATTAGTTTTGAATAAGACAAAGAGAGCAGCTCCTATTGATTGTTGTTAAAATAAAGTAGTAACATTTGTATTGTAGGCATATTGTACTAGAACAAGCCTATTAGTAATGAAGAATTGAAAAAAATTTCTTTATGCAGCTTTAAATATTTTTTAGTAATAGTTTTACCTCTACATATTTTCAAAATACGAACGTTACGTGCCTTTACACGGAGAAAAAAGTTTAGGAAAAATTACTACAAAGCGGTAACAGACTTGGCGTAAGCCAATTTCATAAAAGTCGATCAATTTTACAGAAAGCTTTGCAAATTTTACTATAAAAAATCTAGTAATTTTTTGGCTTACGTCAAGTCTGTTACCGCTTTACTAAATGTATAGTAATTTTTCCTGAACTTTTCTCTCCGTGTATTTATTAAACTGCAAACAAACCAGAACAATCGTTGGAAATTCTCGGAAAAGTAGAGAAATAGCAATATTTGTTAAACCCATTGAGAATTGAAAAATTCGTTCTATTCATCCTCCTCCGCAGCAGCACTACTAAAAGGCTCGGTAAAGTCTAACTATTTTCGAAAAATCATCGCAAAACCCGCTCTACAACAGTTCCCCAAAACGTAATCCAAGCGCAAACCCCGAGCTAAAAGGGCAAAAGGCAAAAAAACACCGCGCGATATTAAATTAAAACAGGCTTCGCGCTCAGGAACACAGAGCGAGAGAGCCTCCAGTGCTCTTAAAATATTATTCACGAATGTCAAGTCCCGAAAGCGCAACTAAATGAAAATGATAAGCATTATTTAAATCCCCCTCGTAATGTAAATGGCGGGCAGAGAGGAGAGCTCGCGCGCGAGCGCGAAAAAGGTTGGGCCCTGGTTTAAAGGGGCGGCTGTGGCGCTGATTTCAGGGGCTTACTCCCTGTGTACGTGTACACAGGGCTCGCGAGGGTTCCTATGTTTTATATACGCGGCGGCGGCGGCGGCGGCGGCCGAGGCCGCGTTCGTAAAATACACAAGTATTGTAGCGCTAGCTCCGCGGGCTCGACTGCGAACACTTTTGTTTGCACTCCTGCATTATTCATGAGCGTACTTATAAGCCACTATTGCACCAGCGGCGCATTATACGCCCGAGCGGGAGAGGAGCGGGGGGCGGAGGGGGAGCTTGAAAAGCTCCCGTTGAAAAAGAGACGAGGCTCCGCGTGCGCGCGGCGGGAGCGGAGAAACTGTGTCAAATCCTGGGTTATCTCGGAAAGTAGATCGCACGCACAGCTGCCGGCCCGATGCATATTACGCGTTATTTTCGTTGTCGATGCGTGCACGCCCCGCTCGGCGCGGCCAATTTATGCGATCGAGGATTCCTCTCGATGGCCGGGCGCAAAAAAAGAGCTGCCCCCACCGTTCTCCGTCTCTCGGCGAGGTGGGGCGGCCTGGAGCGGGGATTTTGTTTCCGGCGTGGGCGACTGACGCTGCAAACAGCGTCAGCGATCTGTTTACACCCCGAGCGAGGAGTATTATACGGAGGGAGTTTACTTTTTTCTGATTTATTTGAGGAGATGTGGACTGCATGTAAATATGAGCGGGTATCCAATTTTACGGGGAAGGCTTTGACGTTACACGGATTTGTTTGCCTTGTAAGTTTCGAGGTGGCAAGTGGTTTTTTATTTCGATGAGCTCTACTGGTTTTTTCTTTACTATTAATTTAGAGTTTATTATTTTTAGGCTTAATGAGAGCAAAATCGGAATAAGGAAAGAAGGGGACAGCTTTTGAAGAATTAACATTATTTTCTAGGGACGTGGTAATTTTATTTGTTACCAACCACTTGAAAACAAAACTTACAAACTTTTCTCTTAACAATAACGACTCTATTCATGAATCAATAATAATTTATAATTTCTCGACCACGACTGCAAAAAAATTATTCCACATTTATTTATTCTCTTAAAACAAAGTACAGTATTTTCATTTTCAGGGTGATACACTTTGTTGGGAAATTTGAATTGAGAAAGATTTAAGTGACCGAGACTTGTCCATCTCCTTCGACAGTTTCAATATTTACTACTTATTATTTAATACGTAAGACGTTGCGGTAAAGGTCACTGGTCGCCATCCTCTCGATAATCCGAAATATGGTTATCCTCTTCTTTCGCGTCTGGACTGCACACTATGTTGTTTATCCAACTGCCTCCTTCATCCGTAATCCCTTTCGAATATAGGTATACAGAATAAGAGGAAAAAGTAAATATAATTAAATTGGAAAAATGAATAAACAATAAATTTTAATATCAAACAAAATAAATATGTACTCGGCTGGACGTCAAGGAGTTCGCTTGCGGAAACAGCGACGCCACCTAGCGACTGACTCGTAAAGCTTGGATGAAATTTTCATTTTTGGTTTCTGATGAAGCAAGTGATATGGATACTGCAACTTTCTGGAAGTATGTTATAATGCTTTATTCGTTTTCATAGTTCATCACTTGGTACCGAAATGAGAATTTACCCAACCCTGAGCTTAGATAACAAAATGTCAGTATTTTTTTTTTTAATAGCGCAGTAATTTCTTTATTACTTACGCCAGTGAAAGTGTAGCGCATAAACAAGTGCATAAACCTGACTATGAAAATTTGCTTTAGCTTTAATGAGTCGCTAAGTGCTTTAAAAACTTTAGAAAAATTTTTACCAAGTGACAAAAACTTATCAAACGTATAAGTATAACATTACCCTTAATATCAGAAACTTACCCTAATATCAAAAACAAGTAATTAGACAATAACATGATCTTTACACAATGAAAAGTACTTGCACAATTCGCTGCGTAATTCGATATCTTGCCAGTCACGCAAATTACGAGCTCTCATAAAAAATGTAGCCACAAATCTAAGATGGCAGCAAACGTCTGACAACGCGTAACAGTCCATTTCCCAGTTATACATGTAAGCGACGCAGTCGCAGCACTTTCAATACCCTAAGTGCATTCGATAGCACACCTGCAGCGCATCAGCGCATCGAGGAAGGCGCCAACTGCCAGCGCCGATACGCATTCTTTCCGGCACAGGCGCGCGTAATTATCTCGTCGATTCGTTCCACCGTATGACGCATGGAAACGCGCGAACGTTTTCCCTCGCTCCGCGTTAGAAAGTTAGCGCGCGCGCGCGCGACAAGTTCCTTCGTTCGGGAGGCAAGTCGCGATAACCGTTCGGTCGACCGACGTAGTTTGCGCCGAGTTGAGAGAATGCGTTCGGCAGGGGAAGAGGAGAACAGTGACCGCGTCGCCGATGGTTTTCGTTTGGAATTGACGAGCGGACGCAGTCTGCGATAAGCGAGTTTACTGTTACACGGAAAATTGAATTGTGGCCATTGATGGCTGGTTGATGTTCGGGGAATGTTCGCGAACGACGTTACGGCCTTTTGGTTTTCTTGCTTCGGCACGCTAATTGATTAAGTAGAGCCCCGTGCAAATACTTTTTTTGTTAGAAAGAAAGGTCGAACTGATTTTTTTCATAAAACATTAAGGGAAAACAAAAATTACTGATTTCGAGCACGAGCCTGTCCAAGAAGCTCTTAATTTAGAAATTGAAGCAATTCGTATTCCCCAGAAGAAGCCCATAATAGGTCAGTGAACTCTTTTAATTTTTCTAAGTAAAGTTTCAAATAAGTCGAAAGTAATCATCTCCTTCCTGTTCTGCATCGTACTTCGTCATAAACTATAAACCCCTCCGAATAAATTAACATAACAAACATCTAATGCAATCACGTACACTCTCAGTCGCTTCATTTGACGCACATAAACACCGTGAGCACGTAAATTCGAGCTCAATAATGAATTGATTTCCAACAAAATCCAATCTCAAGCGTTTAACAATTTACGTATTTACGGATAAATCTCCGTCGGCCTGCGAATTTCGCAGATTACATTGCTCTTTTCCCAGTCGCATCCACGACTGGCCGAAAATGTATCTGAAAAACTCGTTGGCTAATTAAAGTCGGGAGGGGGGGGAGGGCTTAGTACACGCGCGAGAAGAATGAAAAATTAATAGCCGTTCAGATCGAAGATTCACTCACGCATTCATCGTTGTTTTCGTTCGCTCGGAATAAGCCAATTACTCCGCTTGAATCGAGTTTCGATTACTGCTGCGCGCACAGTCCGGAAAGACACGTACGCACGGATACGTCTGCCTCGGAACACCGTGTTTCCTGGACGCGGACAAAGGGAGCTATTTATATTGTCGAAGTTATTGTTGGAGGATTAGTGCTAACGGGTAAAGGACGGAGTATTTTGCCCATTGAGCAAAACTGTAGGCGAAAGGCAGCTGAATAAGACTCCTTAAGACTCGAATTTTCATTGTCGCAGTGTGGAATGTTTAGTATTAATTAATTGAAGATTAATATAAAAATATTTTGATGTTTTTCATTTTTTACAACCAGTATTGATTATTTGATTTGCACACTTGTTACATTGCATTACGTAATCACTTGTTCGATTTTTCGTAAAATATTTTTCTTTTTTTTTTTTGAAAGAAAACTTAGTAGTTAAATGAATACATTGCACGTCTTCTCGCAAAATAATGTTCCCGAAAATCAAATGTAAAGTAAAACAAACTTATCGGCAAATGAAAACTTAAAAATCTTATCAATTTAATATCCTCCCGTATACTTCTTTGATTTCAATGTACCGCTCCGCTCGAAATATTCAGCTCACGTGTAAAAATCCCACTCTGGCTCGCCCTTCGGAAAACAATCCGACCGAGAGAAAAGGAGGAAAAACAGGACGAAAAAGAAACACGGGAGAGCGGAAAAAAAATTTAAAACACTCCATTACCAATTCCGCTCACGTTTCGCGTATAAGCAGGAGGGGATGAAGCCCAAAGCAGAGAGAGAGACGATATCTGCCGCTGGAAGTCAGCGATAAACGTTCACGCACATAAATACTATGCGCATACGGACAATCAGCAGCGGGAGAGTGTCGAGTCTTGTAGTTTTCACGGCCTTTTCTCGGAGAGGAGGGCTCCGAGGCAAAGTTTAAGGAGAGCTTCCCGCGCGTTCTACGCCTGCAGATGTATCGTTATACGCTTCATCTACTACCTTGCTTTAATCGAATAACTCTTTATACATATATCATTAAATTAGACGTAATGTAAAACTGCGTAAACTTATACCAATAAAAATCCAAATTTTTGAGGAAAATTCAATCTCTCTAATAAATCGTTAAAAACGTAAACACATTTCTGGCTAATGCCGTTTCTTTTTTTTTTTTATAAAATTAGAATCCATTAGAATTTATATCGCCCCATTACCCTCAACCCAAGAATTCCCCCTATCAAAGTCCAAAAATCGCCGGCAGCAAGTTAACCGAAAAAACATCCCTAATCCCCGAAGCTCCTTATCGCTGATCCGTAACTCAAAGCCGAAATCAATTTCGCGTCTTTTGCGTACGGGAAAAGACGCGCCACGGCTTTCTGTCCAGTTGGGTTTTATCGCTCTCTCCGGTCCCTATGATTTTGAGTGCAGAGCGGCTACGGATTTATATATATGTATATCGGGAGAGAGAGAGGGATGTAACGCGCAGGACGCGTCCGCGTCAAAGCTTTGATCTAACCGATAGCTGAGGTGTACTCAATACTGGGATAAAAATCCCATTTATATTCGATTATAGGTGAGTGCACTTACGGTTATGGACGTCTCGCGCTTGCAATGGAAAAATTTGCGTTGCTCATTTTTTTTTTTTTTTTTTTTATTTTGGACATTTTTCTGTCGAAAATTTCGACGATGCCGAGGTGTGGTGTAAAGACGAGGTGGATTAAAAAATTTGGTTTTCGATATTCGCTGCTCTGAAAACAGTGTATTAGAGGATTTCATGAATAATGGAGGAAGGAAATATTTATTCCCTCGAGAATAACTGATTTTATAAAGAATGAAGGGAAAACCTTAATTATGCAAAGTAACTTGAGTAGTTTCAAATAATCAGTCGTCGTAAAAAAACTTAAAATAGTGTTTTTATTTAGCTTCCATCCTTGGTAGATGACAAGTGATTTCAATCGATATCTAATTATTTCATAAGTTTTTTAAATGCGAAAGTCTGCCGTTCTTTTAGAAATCAATGAAATACGGTTGTGAGTTTAAATCAAATCCTTATCTCAAAATCTTTAAAAACGACGAATTCCGCTCGATCTCGTTATTAAAGATTCACCGTCCCATCAAAAGCCCCCCTGCCATTATATCAAAGAACAATCTGCAGATTTGAAGAAAAGCCATAGTATTCTCAAGCCGCGCGGCGGAAGAAAGTCAGCTGCGCGCTGCGGGCAAAGCAAAGCGAGCCGCGTCTTTCTCCTCCCCCCGCGGCATGAAAAGCCCGAGATTCGAGGGGGGGTTCCTCCGCATTCGCTCGCGAAGAATAGCACGGCGCGACTCGTCGGGCGTCGTTCTCTTTATCGTTCTCCCGAGCCTTGCATGCCATCTTCGGCATTGTGTAAAATCTATCGGCGCGCAAACGCCCGACTACAAAGAATATATACCGGCGACGCTCGCGAATCTCCCCACTGCGATGTTCACTCGCTCGCCTCCTTCTCTCTCTCTCTCTCTTTCTCCTGGGGGTGTCTGCGCTCCCGCGCCACCCGGGGAGACGACGAGTGTGCGAAATGCTCGCGCGCTGGAAGGAATGGTCTTATCGCGGGATTTCGCTAAGTTATGCGCGCGTCCTCTCGCTCTCAAACCCTGAGAGAGTCGGACTCCCGGAATGTCGGGGAGGAGGTGGAAAAATGGAGGAGATACGAGGGCGCGCGCCTTCAAAGGGTAATAATGCGCGTTCGCGTTTCGATGCGAAGCTGTTGTGAGATTTTAAATTGCCGCGCGGAGAATCTTTGACGCGATGCTTTATTAAAGTTTGGATTTGATATATGTTGCTTGGTGGGGAGGTTTCGTTTGGTTGGAGTTCGGAAATTTTTGGTTTAATGGATATTAGACGAAGCGAATTCGGCATTGTTTTAGACAACGTTTACTCGAAAGGGTTGGAAATGAAGGGTTGAAAGCCAAATATAAGCACAGTTATGGTTGTATGTTTAATCAATGAAATTTAGCAAGTTACTTCAAGCAAACATTAAAACCCGAAAATTACACAGAAGCCATTATTAATATTGATGATGGAAAATTTTCGAAGGAAAATAACAAAACTTTCCAATAACTATCTACTGTAATATCTGTGCAGTGTATTATACTTTCTTAGTAGGAAACTTATCGGTGCTTTGTTTAAAATTTATAATTACGTTTTAATTAACACTCCCAACGAACCCAACCGCGTTTTCTAAATACTCCCGTAAAATCGAAAGGCAAAAGCAATCCGTAAATCGAGACCCGTTTAATACGACGACGCATCTCCCAATCTCCCCACTATCAAACTGGCAATCTCACTCGGCTGACTCCTCAAAAGCATCAATCTCCCTTCCTGCTTTTCTTTTTTCACCAGTCACTTTGTTAACTCTGTTAACGGGCGTATTCTCCGTCGCTCCTTTTACCCCTTGGCCGCAGATAATCTCGCAGCGTGCAGCGGTGGCAAATATACACGGCCGAGATTATAGGGAAGGACGACCGAGACAAAGAGAGAGAGAGAGAGAGAGAGAGAAAGATAGCCAGCTAATGGGAGTAACAGCGACGGGGAGTTAAGATAGGGCTCGCGCAGCCGCAATTATAGCTAGTGGCGAGCGAAGATCAAAGGATCGCCAGATATCGCCGCTGTTTGCCGCGCTGATCAAATCTGGAGGAGGGATCCGCGTTCAATATAACGCGGCCCCTGGAATTGGGACGAAAAAAGGAATCGGCCCGGCCGGCCGAAATGCGCGCGAAGCCGAGGGTGGACGAGAGAGAGGGGAGCGCGGAATTAAGGAGACGCGGAAAGAAAGATTGGCTCGGATAATTGGATTGGGCCGTGTCACGCTAATTCTGCGGACGACCTGATGTGTGTGTGTGTGTGTGTTCGTGAGTTGAGCGGCCTGCTCTAATGTGGGGTAACCCCTTCATTTCGAATCTTTGGTTCTGCGGGTTTGTAAATGACTTTGTATTCGCTGCGATAATCAGTGTAGTGCTTTCGGCACTTTAATTTTTTTTGGGAAAAGTTATTCGTCTTGTACAAAGTTTTTAATATTGCAGTGATTTATAGTATTTTAAATTTATTGCTCTCTTAGAAGTATGTATATACATACACATTTACGATTCTTATATACTTAATCATTATTATTGATCATGGAATAATTATTTACAATTTGGATACAATTTCAGGCAGTTATTAATATTATATCGTGCACTGGTTATAATTCAACTTTGTTACAACGAATTCTTACGTTAAATTAAATGGATGTATATTGATAATTCCATTTTAATAACTTTTGATTGAGAATATTATAATTAGTATGAAATGCGTTTAATAAATAAAAAAATATTTCTAAGTAAAAATAGCACCAAACTTGTCTATATTATCGAGTAAAGAATCACTTCGGAAAGCAGTAACTAATACGAGCTTTTCGCCGTAAAAACAAAAGTTAACCCCCCAAGAAATGAACGACTTCTATCCTGCAACGACGTATACGAAACTCCGGCGATTATCGCAAAATCCCGTAACTTTTTCGCCTGTGACGCGAATAAAACAGTCCGGCCTGCCTGCCTGCGTTCCAAAAACCCTAAATCGACTTCTTCTCTTTTTTTCCTCCTCCTCCCCCCGGTCTACATTCGAAAGTAAAGCAGCGCGGCAGTCTACCGAGACCGAGGGGGAGGACAAATATTCGAAGGGAGCTTTAGCACACATCCGCTGGGATATCGCGGCGCTCGAGAAAGAAAGGGGGAGAGATGAAGTCCTTCTTTTTTCCGCCTCCATCTGCAGGGAATTACCGCATGGAATTACGGTGCCCGGGAGTCTCTCGCGCGGCGGTGGCCAAACTTTCGCCGAGAATATATCCCCCCGTCGGCCGGAGAGAGAGAGGTGACACGGACTCGTCGGCTTTTTGACACACGACACACAATGCCCGGGGATAAAAGAGGCGGAGAGAGGGAGGCTCGAAGATGTATGGAGGCGAGGAGGCGAAGGAGGCAGCCGAGCTGGCGCACACACGTGTGAGAGGGACACGCGGCAGTGTTTCTAATCGACACCGAGGCCCGAATCCGTCCGGAGTGTGAGGGGGTGGAGGAAAATTAGGGCGCGCTAATTATCCCGGAAACATCATTAGTTTTGCCGCGATTGCCGCGCGAAGAGAGAGAGAGAGAGCGAGCTTGTCCCTGATTCACCGGTTCATCTCGAATACCGCGCGACCTCCGTCTCTGTCTCTTTTTCTCGGGCGCGCGCGGGGCAGGCTGCGATTCAATTTACTTTCTTCGTTTTAACCCCGACACACACCAGCGCCTCGTCTATCTTCCGCCGCGCGCGACCTCTCCGATTTGAAAGGTAAATCCGGGCGAGCGTGTGGCCTAGTTACTCTCCCGATTGAAAGTCAATTTCAAGGAAGGTGCGCGTGCGAGGCGGGTCCGCGGATGGAAAATTAAATTTTAAGTGATTGGGAGAGGGCGACTTGACGAGACTGGCGAGGCCGGGTTGCTGCTGCTGCCTGGCTGGCTGGATCTATGCATTTTTACATTTGATTTTCTTCTGGAGGAGGCTTGTCGATCAGAATTGAATGAAGGCAAGAAGTGCAGGAATAATAATGGGATGCAGTATTTTTTTTTTTTTTTTGTTTCGAAGTAAAATGTTACGGGAAAATGGATGCTTTATACTAAATTTATTTGAATTTAAAAGCTCAAATTCAGGAATAAAATGTGAAGATGCTAAATGTAATCAAATACGCCAAATTTATCAGCATATATCCCGAATATCATGTTCATGTACAAGAGTTTATATTTATGTAGAAAAAGGAAAATAATACGATATTACGATATATATCCTGATCAAGCCTATCAAAAGAGGAATAAAAATAAATTTAAAATAAATTTTACTCTCTTATAACCATTATTACATAAAAGTGGACGTGCTCTTATTTGTTATTGTAACGCTTTAAAGTAATATAAGAAAAATGTTATCTGTCAATAAAATTTTAATAATTAGTATGATATTACATTAATCTATTTTTTTTTTTTATGTAACATAATGTACAGTTCATTTGAATTTAATTGTAAAACAAGGATTCGAAGTAACAATTCAAGAAAAAACTAGTGAAAAACCATCGAATTTGAAACAACCTCACCTAAACTTTTTAAAAAACGTTTTAATGTTCTCGTGATAACAAGCACAAATTTTCGCCTAATAAGTGTACAAATTATCAGGCGAACATTAATTAACTAACCCGTAACAATACAGAACCAGCCAACTCAGTCCACCGGCGTATAGTCCACCATACATTCCGGACATCCCCCCGACGCAAAGCCTCGCCGCGGGCAGCGGCGCCCGTCAAGTTTCGCTTGTCCATCCGCGCGCGAACCAGCCATTCAGCTTAGTCGGAAGGCCAGCGAAAGAGGAACAGCCACCGCCGGCCAAATTCCCGGTGGCGGTACGAAACTCCGGGCAGCAAGCCGGGGGGCCTTAGATCGCGCAACGCATTAAAGCAGCGGCGCTTCTGCAGCGGCATCGAAGGCGTATACCGCGGCGGCGCGTAAAGTCGAGGGAGTTGTTGCCTTAAGCAGCTGTTGCCGCATCCGGCGACGAGGGTAATACGACTCTCGGCCCCCCGGAATTACGACGGGCTAAACCCTGTTTATTTGTCACATTTGTCAGTCGCCCCCTCGAGGACGGAGATAAGAAAATAAGAGGGCCGGTAATTAAACCAGACTAAATTCGGCCGGCCTTGGTACATTTTTCACACCCGTCCTTTTTGCGAGTCTTGACCCTTTTTTTTTGTGCCGAGAGCTTCGCGCGGAGTGAAGGCCTTTTCTCTCTGTCTCTCTCTCTCTCGCTCTCTCTCTGCCTCTCGGCTTTTTTCGCCTGTTTCAAAATTTTTACTCGAGGGAGCTGCCTGGAGGTTTATGCAAATAAATGAATTTAAGACACCGGCTGGTTTTGCGCGGAGGATACTTAAGGGGATTTGCTTGTCGTGTTAAGACTGAAAACAAGAGATTTCGAATAATGCGGTGAAAATTTAATAGAGTGGCAGAAGGAAAAAGGTTCTCCTGCATTTCCTTCCTTAAAAAATCCATGAGATGTAAGTTGAAGCTCATCATCGAGCATTGTGATTGGTCTAGAGCATATACA
>JAWWML010039472.1:0-64354 GCA_035047165.1 Ormyrus rosae
TCTCTCGCTCTCTCTCTCTCTCTCTCTCTCTCTCTCTCTCTCTCTCTCTCTCTCTCTCTCTCTCTCTCTCTCTCTCTTTTCCGCTGTCTCTGCTTTCGGCCGCTTAAAAATACCTAAAAATATTCCATACAATTGATTCAGGCATCTCGCGAAACAAAGTTTTGATGTAATTTTCATCGGTGATGAAATTTTTTCAATTGCTTTTGAAATCAAGGTTTTAATTAAGTAAAAGTGTCTTAGTTCAACATCGAATTCCATATCAAATCCATATTTTTTGCTTTACTTTAAAAATCTATGCGCGAACCAGTCATGTAACGATGCTTCTTCTAATAATTCTATTTTTTGCTGTTAGTTTTTACGCTTTCATTTATCAATGTGTCATTTATATTTTACGAATACCAGAATACACAGTGTAAAGCTCGTAATAAAAATGCACATAAATGCTTCACGGCAAACATATTTTTATTTTTCCGTCCTGTACACCGTTCAATCTTCTATCTTCAGGTTTTACAAAATGCAACATACGCAACTGAAGTTAAAATAAATTTTCTTTCTGTTTCCGTATTTGTTCATCTATATGTCCGTCCATATTTAGTTGCAGGGCACGCTTCGGTCCGGTAAATCAAATGCTTTTGTTTCCTTTTAATAAAACTGAGCCATTTTTTTTTATTTCAAGAATCCAGTTACAAAGAGACGAACAGAATAATGTTTAGTAGATTGAATTTGCTTTTCATGGAAAAACCCGTATTGCTGAATCCTTTAATACCCTTTATTAATTAAATTTCTTAATTAAATACAATTGTATTCCCTTGAAAGTATTTTAAACCTAGAATTTATCTAAAAAACTTACCACTGACAGAAGGCACTGCTGATTCGAACATACATTTTCTAATAACTGCATCTAAATTTACCGATTCCGCCAGTATTGCGCATTACACGCCACATTTCCTCTAAAATTTTCTGCCCTCGTAGATTCTCCTCCACACGTGCAAAAGGTATATGTATATTTATAAGCTATCTCTGCTGTTACATGATCTCGAGCGCGAAATATCCGACTTCGGAGTCAGCACGGCTACACGTATGTACATTCGCAAACGTCAAACGTACAGCCTTGCGGCGCTATACGAGCTCTCTCGTTGTTTCCGTTCTCTCGTGTCTTATTCTCGCTCTCTCGGGTGAAATACCCCTCTCCCCCCCCCCACTCTGTCTTGTGTGTTCAGGTTACTTAGTCTATTCGCGTCCCGTCGAATGTCGATTTCAACGCTTTGCAAAGGCAGCACATATTGCTTTTATATCGAGACACCCCCGAGTAAGAAACTTTCGACGATTTAAGTAGGCCTTTCTTTATGGCCGTTTGTATTATGCAGGCAATTTCTGGCTTCCTAAACTCATCTATTTTTCATCAAAAAGGTTAAATGAACGAACCTCGTTTAATCTGTTGTTTCTACAAAGTTATATTCAAGTTGTTAAAGTGTTAATCTGAGAACGGGGACATTTTATGCACATGGGAACGTTTGTCGTAAAGCGTTTCATAGTGCGTTGCGACAATGAACGTACACTTATAAAATATGTTTATATTACAGTTAATACTGCAACATTAACAAAATATGATGTGAGCAAATTTGAAATTAATTCAGTTATACTGTCTAAGTATTTTTTTTTTTTTTTAATTTTAGTATTTGCTGCCTTTTATAACAATTTCACTTTTTCTAACATTAAAATGTTTTGAATTTGTTTTAAATATTTTATTTTCCAAAGTTCATTACATATCACCATTCCATTTTCACCTCCTTCGCTCAATGAATCATAAGTGAATAGACGCACCTCCTCATTATAAATTATATGGTACCATTACAAGCTTCTAACTGACAAACTACAAGTCGAACTACTATTGACCCAGGTAGCACATCCATCATTAGCATACGCCGTCAAAGCTGCAGCGCGAGTAATCCATTATCAAAAGGAACTTGCCAATTACCCGGACCCAGAATGATGGACCGTTCGCGATTCAATTCGCCCTGAACCCCTTGAAAATCCCTATCACCTCGCCCTCCTCAATTCCCAACTCGCAATTAACCTAATCGAGCCGCGCGATCTGTCACCGGGGCATTAATAAACGTGGCAGCGCATCAAATCGCGCCAAACAGGTCCTTCATCAAAAGCTCGCTCGGCACGGTGTTCATCATTTCAGCCCTTTATCCTCCTGATCGCAGGCCCACGGGGGGGAAGTTACGATTACGAGGACCGTAAGTCGTAATTATCACTCGAAATATATATTCGAGATTCATTATTCCGAATGCGCACGGCACTGGCGGCACCAGCCAATTTCCTCTGACCAGCGAGGCTCCACGTTTGTGGGTTAACGCGAGAGAGGTTCCGCTGCTACATATACACCCGTTCGCGCGGGAGAGTACGTGTGGACGTTGCTTCGGGAGATTTCCCGCCGGAAGATAACGATTCGGCCGATGCTATTTTTACGCGCCGGGGCGAGGATGAAATTAATTACGTTTTGTTGTACGACTCTTGGGGGGGGGGGGGAGGCTTTGCTGGATTGCTTCGGTGTTCTTTGAAATTGAAGCGAAACTGCCTCGAGAACAGTCGGGGTAGCTTAAAGAGAATCGCATATCAAGCCGCTACTGCCCCGGCTCCGTGATGAAAGATTCGGGGAAAGTTTCCGAGCTGCTTGATTTGCTTTTGTATGAGTTGCAGAGTCAGGAATAATAAAGCTCAAATATTTAAATAACATTTGAAAGTTAAATTTGAGAACAGTGCTTTTGTGGAACTTAGAGGCCCTTTGCATTTCTAAAACTGTCGACACTAATAAGAACATTCGAAAAGCACTGCAAATCTTTTTTTGACTTACTCGAGCTCTATTTTTGTATATTACGTATAAAAAGGAACTTTTCATTATGTTTCTCGTTAACGAGAAATCCTTTTTCGTCGGTATCTCAACGTTATAAATACTTTTTTATCAATTTTCCTAAGTCAGTTTCCGGAGCTAGCAACAGATAATAGCATTTGCCAAAAACTGAATCCAATGTTCTTAATGCAAGTATAGCATATAGTCAACTTTTCTTTCTTAAGTGTTATTAAATTCATTTCCACATTACTTTCAAACTTATACCGACTCTCAATTGATATCTAAGAGACGATTTGGCTGTGTTTCAGAATTCCTCTTTCCGCGCTTATCTCCTCTGTATTTTCATGCACGAGACACTCGGTAAATCAAAGCGACGATCTGTATCTCTTGACGTTGACTCGGAAACTGCGAAATCGACAAAACAGAGTGCTCTGAAAATTTTTGAAGCAGCCCTCTTATCTTCATCAATTGGCAAGATCGTAAATCTCAATGGTTCGATTATCTATTTATGCTGAATTTCATATCTGCAATGATAGCAAAGTCATACTTGTCCAATTGTTTTTCATTGTTTTTTTTTTTTTTAAACCTGCTGCTGCGCTTTTTCTCGTCGGGGAGACGCTTATTTAAGGCTGACCTACTTTACGATATAATGGAATTATAAAAATAATTCTTCCGAGCTTGTTTTGATAAGATTCTTGATAACAGTCTTCGAGGATATAAATTAAGGGCTCAAGTAAGATTAAAATTTCTCCCTTCGCCCTGATAAATCAATCAAAATGAGTTACAATTCTCAACCGCGGCATTTCGGGGCAATAATTTCTAATGCGTCGGATTTCGGCAATAAAGCCAGAAGGTTCATTCGATAAAGTTCGAATATCCATGCCGCCGCGTGACTTTGGCAATAACGCGCGTCCGTTCCCTATGCCCGTGGCTGCGGTAAGGGCGATCAAAGTTAATTCCCTTGAAAATTTCACGTCATATCGTGCATTAATCATGCGATGATTCCAGAGTCTCTGATCTCTATCCTCGGTGGCCCGCCGGAGGGCAAGACCAAAGCTAACTTCGCGGTTTCCATTCGGTCCGTCGGAAGCTCCACCTCTCCGCAGCGGCGGAGAGAGAGAGTATCTCTTCTTCGAAAAACGAAACGAGGAAGTCGGAGCGCAGAGAGCTATGAATCCTGTTAAATCTGACGAGATGCCAATTGGCGTTGAGCCAGTTTGGGGGGAGGTAGGAAGAAGTCAAGTGTTTCGTCGGACCGACTAACGCAACAGATGCCACTTGTTACGTTTATGAAGGGGGTTGTCGGGGGGGCTTCGTTATGGCGCTCGTTCGCGGAACGGCGCGGAGATGCGCGATTCGGATTGTCGGAGCTTGGTGAAGAGACGTGAGCTAGGAATCGAATTGCGCTTTTGACGCCGCTCGACGGACAGTGGTGCCTGCTACTGTTGGGATTGTTAAACAGCCGCAGCTGATAGAAAGTTTCGACTTTTATTTTTGAGACTTGAGAATAATGTCGTTGTAAAAAAGTTTTTATGCAAACACTGTACTGCTCGATATCACGTTTCAACTGAAACGTTCAAGTTTATTTGTGAGTTACGAGTTTCGTAAACAGTTGACTTCTCAGAACTTCAGTTCAATTGGCCTTAATATAGATAATACTAGTTTAGCCGCATCTTGCCTGCATCGGGTAAGATATTTGAATAAACAAGGTAAAGTTCAAATTGAGTGTTTAAAAATTCTGTTCTTTCACAAAATTGCATGCATTAGCACGAAATGTGATATAATAATGAAGATATTTTATTTCTAACAGAATTTGAACAAACTTTATTTCATCCATACAGCAAAGCGAGGTTATTATTAAACAACTTCATTTCGCTACAGCTTCATGAATATTCTATGAACCTGAACTGCTTTTAAAACATTCTTGTAATTAAATAGATGAGTTTTGACAAACATTATTTTCGCTAACTGCTATTAACACCAATAATGCATCAGTCATCCGTATGAGAGATGAAAACTGAATCTTTCGACAATCTTTCATCCAAAAAATTTCCTTAAGGGACTAAATTCAGAATGGATATATATTCCATTTGCATTGAAAGATTACCTCTTATGTGATTCATATTTGCTGTTCTTCCGGCAAGTAAAAAGATCGATCATCTCCTTAGTAAAGTCTCAATCGAATATTTATCCCTTTTACAAGTCATGAATAATTTATTTAATCACACATAATTGATAAATACAGTAGATCTACAATTGAATGTCATTACGGACGGTATTTACATTATCAAGAATAAAATTTCGTTGAATTGAAAAATAAAGTTTTTCCCTTTATTAAATTATTCCTCCCAATTTTCCGCGTTAAAAAGCAGCTCTCTCCAAAGCTCATAAAAAGCCGAATAATTTTCTTTAGAATCGCCGAGAAAAAGCACTCGGGCGTAGAATCAGTCAGCAGAGGCAGCGGCCGTGCTTATCAATGCAAATTCGCGCGTGCCCCGCCGTGCCTCGTCCCGCAGAAAATCGCGCTCTCATTATCCTTATCTCATCGAGAGGAGTCAGCTTTACTCGCGACAAAAGCCAATACAAACAACTCAATGCAGCCCGAGCACACAATGGCAAGTCGAATCAGCTGTGGAAAACGAGCGCCAAGGTCCCTCCCCTCGGCGATATCTTCCTTTGTCCTTTCCATCTATTTTTATACAGTCATGGAAGGGATAATGTTTCCTTAATATACTGGCTTGTCGGGGAAGGCCCCTCGGGCTACGCATCGCGACGTCTCGAAATTTTCCCGAAACGGCGCGCAGGGATTTTCGGCAGACGTGTGTATGTACGTATGTACGCCGTATAGCCTACGGGCTGCGCGACACGACCGTGCGACGGTCGTTACTTTTCACGGTGAAGAAAGGAGAAAGGGGGGTGGTGGACAGATATAGCGGGATATAGCTGTTGGCTCGAGACAGCTGAGGAAGCCTCTCTGTGTTTCCCTGAGAAAATCTTCTGCGAAATGGATTTATTTACTTTTGTCGGGAACGTTTCTTAATCAGATCAACGGCTAAGGGAATTTCGTAACGTGCGTATGTTTTTTTTTTCACCGTTTGAAATTACTGGGAATATTTGCATGATGAAAGCATTTAAAGCATTTAAATAAGACTGTACAGTAAAAAATCAAAATGCGCTTTATGTTAAAACGAGTTATTGCTGCGTAAAAATAACAAATTTCGTGCAGCTGTTACATTTTAAAGGCAAGAATTTGAGAGGTTTCGAGGGAATACAAAACGGAAGATTGAAAAAAAGACAAGTAAAAGGTCTGCAGAGAATATTTGACGTGAGATTCACGGTACGCAAGAGACAAGGAATTCCGAGAATGGAGTACAGTACACAGTATACTGTAACGATCGCATTGTCCGAAAAACCGACTCTTCTTGACAACATAGAACACTGTTTCCGTCTCGGTTCTCCCTGTGTTTGACACCGATTTACGCAATTTAAAACACAAAAGAAACGAATATTAACACATTTTACCGAAAAATGCATCGGAATTCCAACCGAGGCAGCTCGTAAATATTTAAATTTAATCAATGAGCTTCAAAACCGAAAGCACTCGAAGCGATTCCTCACTCCCGCGTCCGCGGATCATCGTTTCCGCCTCTGCGGGAGGGTCGGGGACTGTCATTAACCCCTGGAAAATTACAACTGCATTTCCCAGGCACCTCGGAATAATTCAGCGTCCCATGAATGCGGATATTCGCCCGCGCCGCGCCGCGATCGCCGACGATTTCATTCGAAATTCATTATGACGCCGCACAATAAAGCAGGCCGGATATAAAGGATCATCCGGCGCACGCGCGACCGCCTCCGGGCGCGTTATGAGAGGCTCAGATTATTATCACCCTGCCGGCGGTGGCGGTGCCGCGTCTATATGTTTTCGAGTGTGTCGTGGCAACATTTGTCCCTCGCATTAATCTCGCGAAATTACATCGTCGCACGTCTTGCGCCTCTGTTTATTCCACTACGAATGCACCTGTTTCCGCGCTTTACGACGCAACTTTTACCTTTCGACTTTTTTCTGTTTTTTTTTTTTTTAAATTTCACGCTCCTCTTTCCTCGTGCTCTTTGTCGCCAGGCGAGAGTTGGCGCTTTTATGCAGTCTTGTAGGCATGTGAGCGTAGAAAAATCTCCCTGGAGAAGCAGCTCCGGGGGATTATAATTTACGTTTTACGGACGCGTTAAAGTCGCTTACTAGTTCATTTTGAAATCGTACATGACCGGGGGAGGAAAAAGTTTATGAGGTACGATTGTGCGCGAGTGAATTTTTCGCTCGATAAATTTACGGGACTATCAACTTGTAAAGTTTGCAGGGCTTTAACGGTAAAGAGAGGAGATAACTGTTCTATAGAAGCGTTACTTTATTTATTACTTTATTAATTAATACTATTAGCGTCAGAGCCTTCTTTTTTCGCAAAAGAAAAATTAACATTTTTATTTCTAAGGAAATAATTTGCTATAATTTCCATTTTAATTTTTATTTTATAAGTTCAATAAAATTATCGTATTATTAGGGCACTTACGAAATAACAAATGATCGTAATCACATTAATAGTTAATGATTTTACATTAACCTCGATCCAATTACTCGATTCTGCGTTCAAATCTAAAGTATGTATAAATTTTATTGATTATTCAAACAATATTCATCGTATAGAGAACATTACCGTAAGTGGCAATCAATTATTTATATTAAAAAGGTGCTATTATTTGAGCTGTACCAAAAACTTTTCTACACCTTCAAGAAAATTAAAATCTCTATAATTTTTACGAGCATCCCTCTTAAAAATATTCCAGTCATTTAAATTTTTCAATGCGAGCCCCTATCTTAGGAAAACTGTAAAATTTTATTGCAGGTATAAATTCACCTGCTACGCCCCTACCCTCATTCCCCATCTCGGGCGTCCCCTTGTAAGTAAAAAGTCTACAGCATTAATTTAACCGTACATAAATACGAGAAGGTATCATTGCGCCGCCGCGGAACCGGGGAAAACGACGTGCACGCAATATTCTCGACGTCGCGCAAATTCTCGTGCTCCATGAATACAGAGCGAGCACTTCATATTTCGAGAGCGGCGCGCGATTTCTAGATGCGCGCCCGAGCTTTTTTTTTTTTTTTTTTTGTTTTTGAAGTGCCGAGGCGCGCGCCCGTTAAAGTCGCTTGTGCAGTATTTCGGGAGTAAATTTTAATTGGGTTAAGGTGAGGTACGGAGAGAAAGGAGCGCGGATGCTCGTGGCAAAAATTTTCCGGGACTGGCGGAATATTAAATGAAGTGCCTAAGTTCAATTATTCCGCTATTCCTTTTTATTTGAGCGGGAGTAAAAATTTGAACGATTGTTGATGAGCGTTATCTAGAGTTTTAGCTCCTTGAAAGTTTTTACGCACTTTTTAATGTGGCCTAGGTAAAGAATGAAACTCTTTTTTTAAGAATTAAGTTAAAGAAAAGATTACTTTTTTACATCGTCGTAAAGGCCGGGTTTATAGTCAGTGTTATAGAAATTAGAAGCATGTTTTAATTTCTTTATTACAATAAAAATTAAGACTTGCTTGAAAGCTCTGACATTGTATCCAAACTGAAATTTCATTGCGTTTAATAGTCAGGATCAGACGTGATGAATATTCGAACGTTAATTCCATATACACGTGTACTTTTTATAAAAAAAAACTAAGTCTTTGAGGGTTAAAACGCATCACGAATTCCAGCATATCTAAAAGTTCACCTACTTCGGTGAAATCGTTGACACGCGTCCCGTAAAACTCGTAAAAACTGGAGAAAAGTCAGAAATATTTTAATAGCCTCGCGTGCGAATCGCCTTAGCTCGCGAGCAAGCGACACATAGAATGCATCGCGTCAACTTCTGATCTGCGACACGAGAGAACATTTCTCCTAGGTTTACGATTTTCTTATCAAACTTTACGATTGTTTTTGAGTTTATCCCTTATTAAAAAATCCCGCGCGATATTATCGATCTCGAGCGAGAATCTCGAATGATTTCGAGAATCTTGAATCGCTTTGAGATCATCAGCCGAGAGAGCAGAGATTTTCTTTAGCGAAAAACAACAGTTGAATAACGAACATCTATCCTAGTAGCATTAAATTAACACTTTAAAACTGAATATTTAAATTTATCGAATGCGAATGATGAATGATGGATATCCGATTCAAATGTGCAAATATTTATGGAGTAAACGCACTCTAGCATAATTAGTACTGGAGTGTATTAATGGTCCATTATCGTTTCGATATCAAACCATCCTAGAATGCATTAATAATCTGGTGAGAAAATATTTGCTAATGCTAAGGCAGCCGCGAAGTTCAGAAAATTATGTAAGTTCCCTTTTGTAAACTGCAAATTCGATACTTTAATATAACCTTACAAATATATGTAAAATTTATAAGTATTACTTTACATACTTCGTATAACTTTGTAGTATTTCAGTAATAAAATAAAAGTTACATTATTGATCTATTATTTTATTATTTCCTATCTCCATAATAATTTGATCATATCCTAATTACACGACGATATAGATAATGCACAAAAACTGGCTTAAAATAAAAATATATCTATATAACAGCAGTTATAGATCATCCGTCCGCATTAATTCCCAAATAATCTTGAATAAATTTTCTCTGAAGGGCATCGTTCATGACTGCAGCCACGTGCGCATTATTTCCTTTGCACTTGAGATTGTCTGCAAGAAGCCAACCAGACAAGATTATGCGAATAAATGTCACGGAGCTCGGCGCGCCGCGAAATTAGCGAACTGCGTAACGATCCTTGGCAAGAAAATAGGGACTTGATGACATCTCCTGCCGAGCGAGGAGGAAAAGAAGTGGGCGCAAAATTGTCTTCTAGATGAATGTACACTTCGCGGCTCGCGCAAAGTTTTCACAAGAGAGAAAGAAAGAGCCTCACCTACTCGTCCAGAGTACACACTCGAGAACGTAAAGTTCACCTGGGCGAGCCGACCCGTGGAGGATGAAGATGAAGAAGGTGCACGTAGGCGAGATAAAGTGGAGGAGAGAAGCGAAATGCAGAGTGTGGAAGAGCAAAATGAAGGGGACAGGAGGGCCGATTGATTGATTGGACGGTCTTCTTCCGCTCGTAAGTGCAGGTGAAATTCTTCGCGAACTGAGGGATAAATTAAAAATGTCTTCAGGCTTTTCGAATTGGCACAGTTTTACAAGTTAATAATTCAGGAAATAGATGTTAATCCGATTAAACAAATGCTTTTATGCTTGTATTATTGTTGGTGTAAAGCTATCGTTGGTGGAAGATAAATAAAGAATTTTATTGTTTATCGTAAATGAACGAATTTAATTGATGATATAATGCGCAATTGTTTATCTAATCCGATTATTTTTTTTCAATTCGAAAAGATTTATATCTGATTGTTTTGGTTTTCCGATAAATTTAGAAGATTACTTATTTTTTCGTTTGAATATTTATTGCTGATCCTCAATTTTACCGCAAATATAAAATTTCGCAGAAATTTTTGGATTATATAAGCTTTTATAAATCTGTGGTTTCCTCGAATTAGAATTAAAAAAAAATTTTTTTTTTAAACTGAACAGGGCTGTCAATTTGTTATTTATATACATTTATTCCGCTGATCAGAAACGAATAAACTTAAGTTATAAAATAGTATTTTTTTTTGTATTTATTTTCAAAAAGGCGCCAATATTATACGAAATTATAATTTTGAATCTTTAATTTTTAAAATTAAATTCATTTTCCTAAATTCTACCTTTAATGAGTTACATTGACTTTGTCCAATATTTATACCAACCTACATTACAAGACCTCCGTAGATCCACACTAATTACGGAACCTTAATTTGCGATGGGCTGATTTACGTACAAAAAGCCTCTCCCCCTCTCTCTCGTTGACGGGAGCAAAATCCGCGCTGGCGACGCTAACTCGAAATGGCTTTCTGCGCGAATTTCCTTATCGTGATAATCGCGGTCTTCGTTAGCGGGGAAACATTTATTCTCTGATATAAAAAACCCACGTGATTATCGATCCCGAGTTAGGGATATCTAAATCGCTTGAATTTATCGAATTATATTTTTTTAGTCAAAAAAAATTGAATAAAGAATTTGGAATATACCGCGCGTCTAATTAACCTAGTCTATATAAAGCTACTCCATTCGATAATTAATATCGATCAATCGGAGATAGAAAGATCGATGGATGTACAGAAAGTCTGGCCGAAACTACCGGTGAATTTTTTATCGACCTTAATCGAATAATCGATTTAAAAGTTTTTATACTTTTCGACGGACGTTACGCGAAATTGACGTTTGCCGGGCGGAGAGGAAGAGAGGAGCATATAAAAGAATTTGGCGAGCAGCCGGTAACTTTTTCCATTCCTGAACGTTAGCCACTTTTAATGGAATTGATTCGATTAAGGCAGTTCCATAATATCGGATTAATTAAATAGCAATTTCAAAAATAACTTTCTAAGTAAATTCATTGCCTCTATTCTTATTTAGATTAGCATAATTTATCGCCGAAACTTACCTATTCTTTTTAATAAAAAAAGTTATTTTAATAGTAGCGAAGAGAAGAAACTTTTACCCAGTCATTTACGGAAGATAATACAAAGCATATCAAGGATTCAATTTCAGCCATCAAAACGAGTCTCATTTTCGCGTAATATTGACTTAAACGCGTCACCTTATACGCTTGCAATTTTATTCACGTTGTCCCACCGCCGTATGTAAGAGATAATCTTGTGACTCGGAGGATAACTCGATTCAATCGGGAAATCCGATAATCCAAAAAAGAACAAAGAAAAAGTCAACCAGTAAAACATGCGAAAGTTATAATGTAATTTTCTCGAATCTGTTTTAATAATGTGAGATTTAAAAGAAATACAATAACGAGGATTATACAAAGTGATGTAGGGTAAATTGCTGAAAATAATATAAAATCTTCTTTCTGTTAACATATTCTTTTTGCAATTAAAACGATTACTTCATTATAAGAGAATAAACTGTTCAGTACAGTGTTGATATAATCTTTAAGCTATAATTAACGGTTGACAAATTCTATTGTCGTGTAATTAAATTTTATTTCAAGTGGATTTTCTCAGAAACTTTTATTCTACATCCTGAATGAGATTGAAATAGTTAAATAAAAAGTTAAACTTAAAATTGAAGTTCACTCAGCAATAAAACTTACAACAAATACAGGTTCGCGCAATTAAAAAGAAAACTTTGATTTATACACTCCGTTTTAAATTTAAAATTCCATCGCAAAAGAATTTCTTGAGTGCGGGGCAAATCCGTGCATCGACTGAAATTATCCGCGCTTTTTCCTTCCACGCAAAAATCTCTGGCTCCCTCTTACCCCAAGTCGACCCTTAAGAGAAAAGTTTAAACCCTCGACGAAAAACCGCAGCTCGAAGGAAACGAGGTGGACGACGACTCAAGCTGCGAGACAAAGAAAAGTCGCGCTAAAAAATCGGCACCTAAAAGAGGAAGTAGAGAGAGAGAGAGAGAGAGGGAGCAACAAAAGGCGGATCCTCAATACACAGAAAATCTCTCGCTCGTTGGAATTCTTTGCTTATTTTATTCGTCGCACAGCCGCAACTTCATTACTCTTTGAAATAACAGCCAGTGACAATGAGGAAACAGACGCTTTTTAGGCAGGATAATTATCTGATTTTTCGAGGAGTCGAAAAGGAGAAGGTCGACCGAGAAATAATGTGTATATATATATATATATATATACACATATATATAAGTTTCCGCGGACGAATACTTCCACCGAATTTCCTTTACGTTGACGTTGCGGAAATAATCACGGCGATTTGATTAAATAAGGTCAGAGTTTTTCCTAAAACGGAGCGGAGAGACTTTCACGTGCGATCGGTTATTTTCAAGGCCGTGCTACGAAGCCGAGTTTTTTGTCGATGGAAATATGAAAAATTGAATTCGATAATGCGCGTCGAGCTCCTTTGATAAATTTAGGGTTTGAGTTCTTGACTTTTCGAAGGCGGAAGTTATAAAAGCTTAATCTTTGACATTTAAAGTGAAACGTTCGTATATCACGTCTAATAAAACTATATAAATGAGAAAGTAGTTCATAAGTAATGCAAAATCGCAATTTTATGACGTTTTGATTTCTTAATCTTTAATAATCTGTGGTATAATATTTAAAAAATTTTTTTTGCAAGTTTTGTAGAAAGAAGCCCATTGCATCAATAAGAATACTCTACATATATTTTTCACAACTTAAATGTACTTTTTTAAGAAGTAACAAAACAATAAATTTTTCCCAGATACTGATATCAACATTTCAAAGCTATAAAAAATAAAGGCATAAAGATTTAAGGCAAACGTTGAAAAAATTCTAAAGTCCGCATACGGATTCCGCTTTCCTTCTTTTATTATTGAATAAATAATACTTTTTACGAGGCTCTTAATATCAGCACCGATCAGAAGCAGGGCAGATTGCCGGAGCGTAAATCATATTAGAGCAACTTTTCAGACGTTTATTATCGGTCTACGTAGCGGCTTAGGCAGTTAACGAGCTCGACTCTTCCATCAGCAAACCGTCGCTGACGTTGTCGCCGTCGAGGCCTCAGTTTTCCCCTCGTTCCTCCTTGTCCTCGGGAATATTTATTTCGTTCCGTTATGCAATAAAATCCTCGGCGATACGCAACGAAAATTTTCCCACATTATGTTACACGAAAACTGAGGTTGCGAAAGGAAAATAAATTTACGAGCACTCTGTTTTATTCGCTGAAATTTTTCTTCGTTCTTTTTTTTTCTATTTTCACGGCGTAAAGTAAATTGTGATCAATTCGATTTGAGGCTGGAAAAACAGTGAAAAACTGTTGTTGAGAAAAACGTTCACTGATATTCTTTAAATAGGGAAGTTTTTAAAAAAATGTATTTAGAAACGACTAGATCTATTTATGTATTATACATAAGAAGATTAAGTCATCTGCTTTGGTACAAATAAATTACAATTTGCTTTTGTAATTAAAAAATGTAATTAATGGAAAAAGATTTCTTAAATTAATCAATAATAGTTTTTTTAAAATAATTTAATACTTTATCATTTAATATCTTATCCATTCTTTTAAATATTTACATATAATAAATTAGAAACTTAAATTTTGCAATAAAATTCGATTTGTAATTTTCTTCACCCGTAAATTTACACTCAGCTTTCGTACTTTTAACGATAACCCAAAAATACCTGATTTCTGAAAATATCTCACCGCAAGCCAGCCACACAAAAGAAAGCTCTGACTGCCAATAACAGCGCCGGTAAACCGTCGAAATCCAAAAAATCTCGAGGCCAGCATAAAAAAAAACAAAAAAAAACAAATCATCGAGGGAATTTTCCCAGCGCGCTGGCGTTCGAGGACCTGCAGGAGTTTCCGCGCGGATCAGCGCATCAAAATCCCGCCTCGGTATTTACGACGTGTCGTCTCTGCTCCTGCGAGCGATTTTCTAGGAAACTACCCGTCACGAAACAAGGGAGGGAGAGTGGCAGCAAAAAACAAAGAAAAATTCCAGCTGTACACCGAGGAACAAAAGTTAGACGCTGCCGATCTGCGCAACTACCCTCTCTCCGCCCCTCTCTCTCTCTCCCTCTCCTCGGCCAAACATTTCTCTTTGTTTCCGGCGAAAGTTTCGGGAGAGCGGAAAAGTGCCTCTAACACTTTCGAGTAATTCCAGCCGAGCTCTCCTGGCTTTTATACTGGACGCTGGAGTGAGAGGGAAGGGACAAGGACACCGTGATGAGGAAATATCGAGCGCTTTAATCTCTACATCCCTTCGCCAACGTCGCGGCCGCCTTCTTCCTCTCGCTTTCTCTCTCGCTTTTCTCGTTTTTTTATCACCTATTCTTTTTGGCGTGCAGACGAGTACTTTATTTTACGGATTAGCGGTTCGAGGCCCGTTATCGTGGCACGTATGAGTATATACGTATAGGTACGCTAGTTAGAAATTGTGGGTACACATATGTACCTGGTAAATTTAGCCCGGCGTGTTGCCTGTTTAAAGAGAAGGTTATTTTTGTCAGTGTGCGGGCTAGTTATATATACGTACTTTGAAGTGTAACAGTAGTCGTTTAGTTTCATACATGCAAACCGACTTTGTTTTATATCATATTTTATTATTTACTCTGTTTTATGACCTTTTTGAAAAACTAATTTAAAAATCTAGCGTAAAAGCTAAAAATAATTAATTTTTATCACTAGTATGTCTGAAAGTATCATTTTTGGGTCATAAAGTGGAAATATTAAATTTAATTAAACCAAAAATTCTTCAAGCATGACCATTAAAGGCCAGTGCTGGATTAGTCCAAGTAGATTTTAGAAACTAAAATTCAAAAAACAAAATTGTTATAAAATATAAAATATATTGGTAAGAGCGAAGAGAAAATAATCAATATACTTTATAAAAAGCAAACTTCGATTTTTAATAAAACAATAAACTAATCAGCAGAAAATCTCGCGAGCAATCTATAGTAGTAAAAATGCACGAAAAACTCTCCAGCAGCAGGAGCAGATGAGATTTCTGAGCGCGACCATTGAAATACTCCTGACAGAAAGACAAATTGTCCGAAAAAATGTAGCAAATAGTTTACGACTCTCTTTTCTAGAAACTCGCAATACAAGTATTTTTTACAGTCACGAGCTGATGTGCGCGTCGGAAACCGGCCACGCGGCACAAACGCGTCTAATCACGCGAAGTTTATAACACAAGCACGCAAAAAATAAAAAGAGGTTTGACCCACAGGCTACACGTAAAGCATATAAAGAACCCGTTAGTGATTTGGACCAGGGACCAGGACATTACACAGTATCTGCCGTGAGCTTTAAATGACCCTTTGAGTTTTACCAATATCATTGTTATCTTCCGTGGATCAAAAATAAGGTCATATTCGTATTTAGCAGCTGAAACTGTGCACGGGTACAGTAGCATATAGGCCCGACGACTTTATTTATTTCTCGCGTGCCCCGCGTCTAATCAATCGATAGTTTCAGCTCCCCAATTCTTGTCGAAAAAGCTGAGAAAAACAAAAGCCCCGGGAGAAAAGACGGGGAGAGAAACGAGGCTCGACGAGGCGCATAAAACCCGTAGCAGGTGGCTAATTACTCGAGCGGCGCGTAGCTGCCAAATGATCGCTCGACCGTCGCGCCGTTATCTCCCTCCCGCTCTCGCACGTCTCTGGTATACAACGGGGGCCTCGTTATCGCGCGACGGGCGGTAAATGCCCGAGACGTAAAAGAGAAGTCAAGCCTATCGCGGGGCCAAATTGCATGCGGAATTGATTGATTAGCTTATAATGAATTTTCGAGGCGACGTCGCGCCGCCGCCGCAATTTGTTTCGATTAAGCCGGACGTCGATGTATATATAGGTACGTATAAGTGTCGCGCGTCATATTTGTTGGCGCGCCTGAATTGAACGACTGATTGAATTGGAACGGAGGCAAAGGGGGGAACCAAGGATTTCACGCCCGGCGTCGGGCTATTGTAGTTCGCGGTATTGTTTGGATTTCGAGTGGTTCTTCTCGACTTGATAAGATTTGAATTCCTGTTGGTGCTGCGGGGCTTTCTTTTTGTGTGTTGAGTGATGTTTGAAAATCGGCTGCTTTCTTGAGCGTTAAACGATTAAGAGTTGTTGTTTTAACAAAGGAAAGTGGAAAATTTGTTAGTGATGGGGTGCTGAAAAATAATTTATTGATTGGATTAAGTGTGTTTTTTGTATAAATTTTATCGAGGAAGTAAAAGTTATAGATATAATAAGCATCATTAGTTTAGAGTTAATAATTCGAATCATTAAATCAAAATCAGTTTTGATTGCGCTACGAAGATTCGTATCATTAACTATCAATAAAAACCGGACATAATCTCTTTTGGCAGAAAACAATGTTTTGGAGTCAGTTCAGTTGATTCGTTTTAAGCTCGTTGACTGGCCAAATACTGAAAAACGATTTGATGTGAAATTTATAGACGATTTAGTTTCCATTAGCCTTTTTCATACGTAATTATCGACTTGAACGTTTTCCCGTATTATTCCAGAAAATTGCTAATTTATTATCCTACATTTTTTGTACATGTTTTTAAATATTTAGCTCAGATCGAACTAAATTTTTTAATGAAGTCTACCTATTTAAGAATTCTTGTAAACTATATTATAAGAGTTCCTCACTTGAATTTAAATCCAATGTAAACGGTATTTACTCATTCAAATACTGGTTTAAATATTTATGGTTTAAGTATTCTTCCATTTAAAGGCTTTATTTGAACATGGCTGTACTTTAAATTCAACAAAATTAAATATAGGTAGGCTTCAACACATTTTTTAATTAAAGTGTCGTTTTTTTTTAACAATTTAATGACATTCTTCTATAATATATATCTTCTATATAATATTGTTCTTTTATTTTTTAGAAACGTTTACAACAAATACAATCGTATATCAAAGAAATACGCGAAGGAAACAATAAAAAAAAAGACTGAACGACTTACTGCTAATTTTCAACGAAGGGCGACATTTTCCCCAGGCAAACGGAATCGAGCGAAAAATCATAAAGCAAAAAAAATAACTCTATCTCGGCAAACAATTCAATTACTTCCCGATCGATTTTCTATATCGAAATTCAACGAACTTAATTCCCTTTTCCTTTTCCTTCAATAATGCCGGCATACGCCCAGGAAATCATGAAAAACAGCAACGAGCCGCGCGCACTTTTCCGGCGCCCTCTCGAATAATTGAATTTCAAACGTTAGCCAATCCGAAGTAATAAAGTGCACGCACACCCGGAAACCCGCACACGTACGTAAGTGCAGCCTGGGAAAGACTGATCGAGAAGGTCGAAGGATCGAGAGAGGGAGGGAGCAGCTTCCGTCACACGCCGGCTGAATTTCCATTCGACCGCACACGCCGTTTCGGTTTATCCGCTCGCTATACAACTTCCGGCCTCCAGCGGAGGGGATAATAGAGCAGTGCCGGCCCGAGTACCTGCTACTTTTCACAGAGGATTAGAGCAAGGTCCCAAGGTACCTGATACTTGCATTAGCGCGAGCGCGCGGGACGTCGCCGATGCCGATGGATTTCCCTTTACGGACCGACGCGCAATCGGATTTTCCGCATTTTCTTTGCTCCGTTTGTTCCTGTGAGGGTTTGCTTTTCTTTTCTTTTTTTTTCTGTTTTTGTTTTGTGTGCAGTCCGTTGGTTATTTGGAAGCTGCGCGTACCTTTAAAGGTTGTTTATTCAGCAAAATTTGCATTTGTAGAGAGAATATTCTGAAAGTTCCTTTTTGAAAGTTAATTGGAAATAAATTAGTTCTGCTGAAGCGTAATTTGATAAATTTTTGAAATTTTCCCCTACTGAATTTATATATATATATATATAAAATCTGCTGGAATTTCGAAAAGTTTTAATTAGTTATTTTTTCTTGTTATAATTTAATACTACTATTAATTCAATTAAAAAATACTTTCACGAAAGAAGTGACCTTAGTCAGAAACATAATACAACTCTTTTACGATTCATTTTAGAAAAAAAAAATTTAGCACTTTTACTCGATATAGGTGTCGTGAAAAATGTAGGATTATCAAAATATTATGTTACGACAATGAAAATCCGAGGGAATTTTTCACGACGAGGCAACTTTCTTCAAGTATGGTAAGTAATGTTCAGCAACTCTTTCTCTAACGGCTGACGGTAGCGAGACTTTTTCTACTTACGGCTCATTGAAACTTTGCAAAGCAGACGATGTGCAGAAAGTGAGCGAACTGCATAGTTATTTTAAAGTCAGCCTGCAGTGAATTTAAAGTTCTCTCGTTGTTAAATCAGTAACGGGCATTATGTCTCTCTCTTAACTGAATAATATTTGAGGATGTAAAACGAATTATTCTCGGGCAGTGTAATGGACTGCGACAGCTACAAAGCGTCAAAATCAATAGCCAGAAAGTGAAATAAAACTTTTCGAGCACGAAATGCAGAGCAGGCACGCTTATATACTTATTTTCCTCGCGTTGCAAAACTCTTCGAGAATTTTATCTTCCTCTTTGCATGCCGCAATTAACGGTGGCGGGTGGCTATAAAAAGCACGGTAAAGACCGGGCGGAACGTTAACTGCTTAATTGAAAAAAGCAGTCGTAACAATAAAGAGAAAGTGAGCATTACGGCGGGCTACACGTCAAATAGCCGGCATAAAGAAAGGACGCGGAGGGAAAGCGAGCTGAAAAAAAGCCCGGCGCTAAACAGGCGCATACACAAGTTAGCCTATATAAAAGTCGTTCACTCTCCGCCGCTGCTACCTTCCCGTGTATATACGGTGAACTGCGGCTCTCGCACGAAAAGTGAGTGGGAATAAAGCTCCAAAGTTAAAAGTGGGATTGAGGGGACAAAGCGCACGTTGGCTTAAGTAATCCGCGAAGCACTCTTAGTTTTATACCGTTCACCCCAAAGCCGTTGCTTCGCTTCGGTATTGCATTTCGCTGTCGTCGTGCGTTTTTATTGATTTTCCCGAGAATCGGAACGAGAAGCAGAAAATCATTGCCGATCTTTATCTCCGAAGTTACCGAAGCACGCTGGCTTTTAAAAATGGGGCCGTAATTCAAGAAAAAGGGAGCGGCGCTCAATTAACACGGGGCTCCAGGACGAAAATTAACGATTTCGCAGGGCATGAATCTCGCGGCAACCAGTTCATCCTCGCCAAGCCCATTAACCCTTTCCCAGGGTACCATCCGAACGACGTCACGCTCGGAATAGGAAGCTCCTAATTTCCGCGTAAATTTTACGCATAAATAACATCCCGCTCGTCTCCCTCTCCAGAGGACGAAAAAGAGGCTTCGGCGTGCAGTTGACTTTCTCCCTTTCTCTCTCGCTCGGAAAATAGAAGACGTAAATCACAGCGGCCTCGCGATAGACGCGACGTAACTCGCGCTGACGCAAAGGGCGCGGGAGTGGGGGACATATTTTTTCGCTCGAATGGGATTTTTTTTTATTTGACGGATGAGAGGTTATTATACCGGTAGATCTTGAGGATTTTTTTGTAAGCGGAAGCGACCGCAGTCGGCGTGATAAAAAATGCTTTATAGGGATTTTTATTGGCGTGAAAGTTGTTTGGGAATGCTGGAATTCCGCTGGAATCCGAAGTTTAATGTAGAAAAATAATCTTTTCTACGTTTTTCAGAATTTGAATTTATGGCCAGCTTCTGATAAATGTTATTATTATTACAGTAATACTTTTAGAGTAAATGCAAATCGATAACATTTTAATAACATAACTTTACAGTTATAGGAAAAATTCTGCAGTTAACTCCAACTTTTCTTAATTTAAGGATGACACTTCATAAAAGATTTAAAAATTTGTACGAAAATCACAGTTACTCCTCAGTTAGTCTTATTCGACTTAGATTTCATTTCTTTCGAGTCCCGCAAAAACTAATAAACGATTAAAAAGCACCCGTAACAAGACCTCGATTTCTATCGCACAATATATTTAGTCATTTTTAGATTTTTTGTTCACCCCTCGAAACGCGTTGATCCGTCACTTCGTCTCTCTCGTAAAATTCAATAAGCCCCAATAAACTTACAAGTACCTCAGAAGGGCTTGAAAAAAAAAGTCGAGGAAACGCCGGCTGCAGCGCGGAAGCAACTATAAAATCGACTGCGCTCGAGATAGCAATAGCGGGTGGCGAGGTAAAACCGGAAGCTGGGAGGAGGGGCGAGAGGCGCGGGACTCTCTGCAGACTGCCGATACGGTTGATCTATCGCGGGATCCTACAACTGACATATTTATGTACTCCGACACGTGACTGCCCGTTTATATATATATATATATATGCGTATGCGGAGAACGATAGGCCAACTTCACTGCAATAATGTCGACGCATGTTTTTTCCACGCTTCGCCGGCGTAGGTGGACAAGCGGACTGACAGACCGGATACTTTTTCTGCGATCTGCTGATGCAGGTCCCGTGTTGCGGTAGCTTGGAGCTTTTTTCTACACTTAGAAAAAGAGTCCTTTTATACGG
Source organism: Ormyrus rosae (assembly GCA_035047165.1). Classification (NCBI taxonomy): domain Eukaryota; kingdom Metazoa; phylum Arthropoda; class Insecta; order Hymenoptera; family Ormyridae; genus Ormyrus; species Ormyrus rosae. The sequence continues at coordinate 20,932 of JAWWML010039472.1, forward strand.
AAATTATTTTCCTCTGAATTTAGTCCGCTGATTATAAAATGCTGTATGTAACACGAGGCAAAAGTAGATTTTTCCCTTGGGTGATTATACTGCCCTTACGAGAATATTTTTCCCTCGGATGATGAAACGCACCCTCGCGAAAAATATTCTCGTTTGGGCAGTAAACTCACCCGCGGAAAAAATCTTCTACTTTTGCCCCTTGTTGCATAATGTACTATTATTCCACACCCGACCGAAAAACCCACTTTTTTGCCCCTGACAAGTGGGACAGCTTTTTTCCCCGAAGAGGAAACCAGTTCATCCTTGGCGGGAAAAAAGACCCCGGTAAACCTCGCCTTCGGCGTTGTTTACCCGCTTCGGTGAGATTTACCGGGGCTTTTTTGAGATAATTTTTTTCCCCTTCGGGAAAAAAAACTTATGTAAAAGACCCCGGTAAGCCCAGCCGGAGGCCCAGCTGGGCTTACCAGGAAACACAGTCTTTTTTCCCCGAAGGGGAAAATAAGGGAAAGTAACGCCTTCGGCGGGGCTTACCGGGGAACGCTAGGTATTATGTTACGGTAGGTATTTTTAGCTATTTTTCTTACCTCAGAAATGCCCAGAAACTTGCTCGCTATTCTGGTCGTGAGCGAGAGAGACAGAAAAGAGGAAAGAAATTTACGTTTTCTTTAAAATTTTACCAAAGCAGTATTTTAAATAAATATTATAAATTTATTTCTTATGCGAATTTCAAACATATTTTTTGAAATTTCATTTATCTATAATTCATTACTGTCATGTAGAAAATTCAATTTTCAATTTTGAGGTTATGAATTCAAAATTTATTCGAATATTTTTCATTATGCAGCATTGTAAAAACTATTAAGATTTAGTTATATATTTTTTTACATCCAAAAATCAATATTCGGTTTTAAAAATTGAAAGAATTCATAATTCTGACATTCGAACTATAATGACCAATCAAATCAAGCCTTTAAGTGCTTCAACATGGCCGCTCATCACTTTTTTAAGAAGGGATACTTCGTTTATGATTCTTATTACCATTTAAAATCTTTTGTATATTGTATTATATAACTGAGAAAGGAAATGTAACTTGTCTTGAATATTTCTAGGTTATGTTCAATCTAGTAAAACGATGGGAAAATGATCCGAAAAAGCGTTTCATCGCTAGATATTTTATACCTTATTGACTAATAGCTATTTTATACTTTCCTGGCCATTTTTAATACTTTTATTTCTACCAGGGCTCTGAATTGACATTTTACTTACTTCATTGTTAAAATTTTGGTTAATATTCTTGCTCAGTATGTTTATGAGGTGGAAGAAATTTGAATAAAAATTTAAAAAATTAAAAAGAGATGAATTATTTAAATTTTACTGAAAAAATTCAATAGTTTCTTGAAATAAAGTTATGTGATTTGAATTCAACACTTAACTTACCATTTCTGTCAAAAATTTATTTGACAATAGTATTTGCCATTTTATACAAGCACTTTGAATATAAAACGTAAAAAATACCAGTTAAAGATTTGAAGTGTTTGTCTTAATACTACGCTTTACGCATAATTTTTCATAATTTTAACATAAATCATATTTCAAGCCTTAAATACTGTAGCAAATAAAGGAGATAATAGAAAATCTAAATAAAAAAATCTCCAACAATGCTTCATTCATCCCCCTTTGGAAATCCAGCCCGAAATCGTCGTAAAAGCAAAAGTAGAAAGAAAAATCATTTCGCCCAGCGATTGCCTCATGTAATCGGAAACAAAAAGGTCGGATTCAAGTGCTATGAAAATTCCTCATGCGAAAGGCAGTAACCGTTCTTGCGAAAAGATTTTTTTTTCATACTCGCAATGTCGCGTTCAGTCTCTCTCTCTTAAATCGCAACCCGTAAATAATGCACGCGCGTATATACATCGTCGACCGGAATATCGACGCGGGTCTCGCGTATATTTAAAAAAAAAAAAAGAAGGAAGAAAGGATGAAAGCCCGAGAAGAGAGAGAAAGAGAGAAAGAGAGAAGAAGCTACTGATCGTGAATTCTAAAGAATCTGGCCGACCTCGTCCTACACTAAAAATCGTCCCGAGTCCTTCAATATACTTGTATACGTAGGAACGTATATAAAGCAATGCAGCGCGTCTCGGGCGCGAACTTCGACTTCGGAGGCGCATTAAATTATCACCGAAAGACAGGTCACGATTAATCAGAATATTCGCTGCGTTCGCGAGATAGAGATAGACGCACCCTGAAACTCCCCTCGTTACTCTCTTCCTCCTTATTTTTTTCTTTGGGGATGCAAATATCTGGGTTGGGCGAAGTATCCGGGTCTATACAACAAGATACTTTGTTTACAAAAAAGACTATTTTTGGATTCCTAAATAAAGATTCCAGCTTCGATCTTTAAGCTCTGTCATGTTCGCAGACAATACTTACTAAAAATATTTTGTTGTTGAATTGTAGAGAAGAATATTTCTAATAGAGGCGCGAAATTTTAATAGTAAAAGATCGTTAATGACATTGTACGCAAATTAAAAAAAATTTTTTTTTTTTTATTAAAATCTTTTTTTATCTCCAATACTCAACATACTTTAAAAAATATAGTTCAGGATAAAGTTAAAGTTCAGCAAAGTTTCCGTAATTTGTACAGTCTAAATAATCCTATCAAACTCAGATAATTCCAAAGCGCTCGAAATCATCAAGTACTCAGTTAAATTAATGGAAGATTTCAACCCAATCTGACATTTTTCATCGGTCTCGTAACTTTAAATCAAGCTTGTTTTATCAGAATCGAAAAATCGCTAAGTAAGATTGAAGACACCAGAGAGGAAGATAAAAACTTTTTTATAAACCTATAAATAAAGAGAAAATTCTAATACGCGTCGGAAAGGGCTGCAGCCGTAAAATTTTTACAGCTAATTACGCAAGAATATAGTATCTCGCACTTTTTTTACCACCATAAACATTGGCTAAGTGCCTTGTTTACATCTGAATAATAAAACACTTTGCCGCGAAAAATAGCGTCCCCGCCATCAGTCATCAACAAGAAAGCAAAGCCCCAAACTGCCGGCATAATAAAATCATTTTTCCCGCCATTAGCCGGCGACGAAATCAGACTTCTATCGTACGATCGCCCAAGTCGAGCTGCGAACAATCTGTTACCGGGAGGACGGCATATCTGCAGGTGATGCATCGCGTCGCGCAAGATCGACTTTCGGGGGTGTATAGTAACTGTAGCGATGCCAGGGGTGCATTAAATTATCGCCGCGGCTGAGAGAACGAGAGACAGGCCTCGATTAATCAGAAATTCCCGTTCGCGAAACTGGAATACAGAGGGCCGCCCCCGCTTCGAATTTCATTCGAAAGAGGTCAAGTACGGAGGGGGAGAGGGCAAAGGAAAAAGAAAACGAGAACTCGTCGAATTAAAAGCCCCACCGCGACGCCGCTTCCTTTTTGCCGTCCTCGTGAACGGTATAGCTCGTAAACAGAATCCGCGAAGGGGGATATTAAAAGGGCCGCGGCGCGCGCTCTAAATCGCGGGCTTAATCAAGCGCGTCATCCTCTCCGTCGTCGGGAGGCAACGCGATATTATCTCCGCGCGAGCGAATAAAGCGGGGGCTCTTTGGAATTCCTGCGCGGAGCTGCGAATGCCCGGAGTTCCATCGGAGCTGAGATTCCGAGGCAGCTCCGCCGCGCGCCGCGCTTTCTCACGGCCCCGCCGGGATGTGGGCGCCGCGTTTATGGGATTGTAATTAAAAATTTCGGTCGGCTGAACTGCCGCTTTAACTAGGCTCGCTCTCGCGCGGCTTTGTTGTTAAGCGAATTTCATTACGCCGGCTGGCTCGGTTAGATGTGGAATCTTGGCTGTGGAATTTTGATTTTCGGCTACCTTCAAGTGAATATTAAAATGTCTTTCGCTGCTTAAATTACCGCTGTATTTTTTAGGTCGTTTATTTGATAATTGTATTAGAGATTAAATTAACGTGCCTTTTACTATTAGGAGGTTTATGTGGGTGCTTTTCAAAATTGCAAGATGTTGCACAAAGATTGACAAGCACGGGGTTATTCTGTGTAATCTTGGAAGTACTTGGGAACTTTTCAATTCTCCGATCTTGTAACTTTCTTTGATTTTTAGTTAAACATTAAATTAATTTCATTCGGAATAAAATTCTTCTCTCGGTCGTACTATGAAGAAGGCTCTTCAAATAAATTACAAAAGTTTTGTAACTTTTAAGGTGGGAAGACATGAAAGTTGTAGAATCGTGATTAAAAATTTTGAATTTATAATGAAGAGCAGAAAAGCTGTTTGCCAAACTGATTCAACTTACTGACGGTACTTTTCATTATAATCTGTAGACTATAATTCATAAAAGTATAACTTGAAAAGATTTATCGATAAACCGAATCAATTAAATTCTAGCAACGTGTCACCTTGCTTCAAAATTGCTTTATAAATTATATTGATCGTGTAACGTAGTGCATTCGTAACAGCCATTAATGTAGTTTTCCATAGTTAAGATTATTAGCAATGAAATCCAGAGATAAATCATTTTCTGGAATTCGCGATGACATTGAAAAGATGCATTTATATAGGACATCTCTCTCGCTTGAATAAAAGTTTTAATTACATAACTTGCGCAGTATTCTGGCACTGTGTGTGATCGACAAATAATGAGATCAAGATATGCGAGCTTAGCAAATGAGATTTAAAGAAAATAACTGGATATACTTATTTTTTTGATAATTATTTTTCTGAAATTTAATCTAGTAGTAATTTTAATTACTTTGAAAAAGCACGAAAATCGTTAATGAATTTTTATGACTTACCACTACCTTTTTAAAAACATAGGAATTTTTAAAAAAGCTGTTCAACCATTTAAAGTAATTAAAGTAAACTAACTGCCAAAACTTTATTCTTTAAGTGTTCAAGTGCAGCGTCATTATTATGCAGTAACCTTTACGACAAGTCAAAAATTGCAGCCATATCTTGATCGTGCAAATTAACTGCAAAGTAATGAGTTTCAGGAATAACGTAAAAGACAAACACGGATCTTACAATCAAATTAACGATAATTCAAAAACGTGAGATCTCAATAACTCTTTGATGAGCAAAAATGTTCAATTCAATAATACGCTACTTTGGTCTTTGCTTCGCTGCTGAACAACGAGCGCAATAAATTCGTCGATCCTCTAAATTATCTCGGCAACCTAATTAAAACTCATTATCACTACATCGGAAAGCAATATCACCTCATTCCTCTCGCCTCTGCACAGCGTGAAGCTTACAATCGACAAATAACAGCGTGGTGCGCCGTGATTAAATTCGCGACGAAAGAGTCGAAGGCCAGAAAATGGAAATCCGCCTTACGTAGACTCTTAATCATTCCTAGGCGTCGTCTCTCTCGATTCGCCAAGAGAACTGCGACGGGTTAAGAACTTTTTTAATTAACTCCCTTTATTATTCCATTTGAAATCTACTCGATGTGTGTGACGACATTCCACGAATATTTCTCCCTTTCATCCGCCCATTCCATAGCCTGTACTGACTCATCGCATTGTTGGACGCGTAATAGAAGAGCTTCTGTTTTATATTAAATTTTGTACCTCTCGGATAAGCACGAGGATTAAGAGGAACATTTTTTTCTCCGGAGAATCGATTTTTCTTTTTTTTTTTTTCTTTAATTTCTCGTATTCTCTTGTGGGATTTGCAAGTCAGCTTTTATGAACGGTAGTTTAACTGAAGAATTATTCAGAAGTTCCAGCAAATTTTTATGATGAAACGCTTTTCTACAATTTTTATTTTAATAAAAAATCACCTTTCGAAATATATTCACTATGATTTGGAAAATGTTAGAACTGAAATTAACTTTATTTATTTACAATTGTAGTATGTAATAGAATAAAATATATTTTTATGTTTTATTTCCATTTCAGGAAAACTAATATATTGAAGTTAATACCGATAAAATGAATATATTGGGGGCTATGTTTAACTTTATATCATCAATATACAGTGTATAGTATACTATTACGAATAACTTCATCTCTGCTTATACTGTTTACGCAAATATTTACGGTTATTTCAAGTCATTCATCATGAAATTACAAAAACTTACCATTAAAAAAATAAAAAAAAAATAAGTAGAGTTAAATATTTTAAACAAATGAAAATTAGAAGTATAAAAATAATTTAATGAAAAAATTATTATTTTATTTAGTCAGTTTATTGATATTGATGTTCATAAATGCCTTTTCCTTGTTTATTTCATTTGGTGTAAGATCATAATTTCGCATCAAATTATAAAATCTCTGCTTCTGCAAATGTATTCTATACGCAATTGCTATCAATTAATCTAAATTAGAACACATCTAATAGTATTTTGCTTATACAATTTATAAACTAAATTAATTACAAATTTTATCTGAATCTGATTTAATTACAATATTTGAAAGTAAATAAGTTAAGCAAATATGAATCACGTAATCACATAATAATTAAAAGATGATTTCATGTTTCAATCAAAATTTCAATATTGAAAGTAAAAATTATATTACAGTTTAATATTGTAATTTAATACGTTAATTTTAATTATTTGATAAAAAAACAAAAGCCATATACAAAGATTACCAATTTCTAAAAATATATAGTCTTAATTCCTTTTCATTATGATTTACTACCACGACGTAATTCTTTCATCGAATAAAAATCCCCCCCCCCCCTCCCATTGAACGCTCTAAAAATCCTATTCTTAGAAAAGCCTGTCTCTATCGTTCGAGCGAAAACCATCAATCAATCAGTAAAACTGTAATTACCCTTCCATAAACCTTAATAGAAAGGAAAAAAGAAGTCTACTAGAGAAAACTTCACGCCCGGAAAATTCAATTTTCATTATATCTCTAATTTACATCCGCGCACGTTCGACCCTCCCCGTGGTATAATTTTCACTAAAACTTCTCCCACACAAGCTCAGCAGCCCCGCCTGAAAAAAGGAAGATACTAGAACAACATATAAGTATAAAAAAAAAAAAAAAAATTAAACGATCGCCTCACGTACAGGATCGCAGAGGAATTCGTTAATTAAAACTCCCTGGCAATCAGACGTGTCGCCCTCTGCTCTTTTTTTCCCCGTCGCTGCCGATTAAAATGCATCGACGGTGACCGCTGTCGCATAATGTACGCAATCGGTGCCCTTCGCGATAATCACCCAATACGAGTTGAGATTGATCCCATCGTTAGCATTACTGCCGGCTCCAGGCTCGGGGAGAATTAAGGGCGAAGTGCTAATTAAACGTGCAGATTTTTAGCTCTTTTTTTTCCTTTTTAACGAGGCGGTTTCGAAGTTGTTTCGACCGTGGAGTATCGTAATTGCTTGCTTCGAAGGGAGTTTTTCCCGAGCACGTGATTAACAATGCGTTTGCAGATGAATTTTCTGCGGGGGTGTAAATGGTACGAATTTTAGTTATCGAAAGAGGGAAACGGGGTCAATTAAAAATAAATCAATTAAAAGCAGAGTACGTGAAGGACTTTTGAATGCGCGAAATATATCTATGAAACGTTGAAGATCTGTAATTAGATGTGAATAATACATAATTTTGGACGTGGTTTAAAAAGATAAAACGTTGAAGATCTGGAACTAGATGTGACTAATACATAATTTTGGACGTGGTCTTGCACATAGGCAAAGCTTTCCAAGTACAATAATTTTGAAATTTTCTAATAAATACTTTATAAAGTTTTAAAAATTGTAGATTTTGAAAGTGTCAAGATAAGAAAAAACAACGTTTAAAACGTTTCAAATGATGGTATTCATTCATGAAAAAGGGTTGAACATTTAATGGAGTGCTATTACTATTTAATTTCAAAATGTTAATATTTTTTGGATATTGAGCCGTAATTTTAAATAGACAATTTTTATAATTTTAATCTTCATTCAATCTACTTTTAAGTTTTTATTAGTACTTCAATTCGAAATATATTCGAATTCACGGTTTAGGTTTTGATCAAAACTTTTTAAAGTTTCCACAAAATGTAGAACTACAGTTTGACATTTAAACACACTGGATATCTCTAACAAATGAAAAATTCTTTATTCCGAATTCCCCAGGAATACTTTGAGAGCTGGGATTCTCTAACGGGTACTCAGCGATCTTGGATTCCTGGCAAAACCTCAATTTTTATAAAATTAAATTTTTTATTAAGTTGAAATAGCTTTTAGAATTTCAGCTGAAATTTAAAACTTTATTAATGAATACTTTATTCTGTATAATTTTATAAAATTAAAAAAGTTATATTACCTTAATATACGACTATTATTGAAAAATTTCATTCTATCCAATTACACTTGAAAAATGTTATGCCATAAATATCAGATAAAGCTTTTTTATTTTTTCAGTTTTTAATCAACTAATGGCAATTAAATTCTTAAAATTTTCTTATTAATATGTAAAAGAATCCATACATTAAATGGTTTGCAGCATAATTGAACTAAAAATTATGCGAATAGAAAACCTCTGAAGTTTGGACTGAAAAAGTTTTTACTATGATTTAATTTTTGAACTTAATGCAATTCCAAAACTTTAATCAGAATTCTATTGCGTTAAATAAAAATTTTTAATCACATTTCTAAGATCAATTGATGAAAGATCTATTAAAAGTAGATCAAAATTACATAAAAATCTTTCTTTTTGAAATTCATAAGGGCATTTAAAAAAATTTTCTTTGACAGTAATCCAATTATAAATCTCCTTCAGACGTAAATGTTCTTTACTCTATTTGATCTTCCGAAAGTTCACTTTCATTTATCTTAATTAATCTAGTATGATAAACTTTCATTTATCATACTATTATAAGTAAATTATTTATTTTTCAAACCTAAGCTTTAAGCTTTATGCATGCATTATAAATTTTTAACAAATAAAGGGAACCATAATAGCATCGTCAGAAGCATTATCTCCAAATCAATTTAGATATTATTCATTCATCTGTGCGCTAATAACAGCCATCGCACTAAAACGCTATACCCGCGACAGTCAGCACGCACAAATAATTGCTTGATTTGCCATCCACATCCCCATCAAGCACTAAAGAAGCACGTGTATCGCGGAAAGCGGGAAAATTAGACGGGGATTCGCGGCGCGTATCCAATCAAGAGAGCAGACCGGCCTGCGTATCGAGAGAAAGCAAGTATCGATTTATCCGGAAATGCCTACGCGAACCGCAAATATGAGCAAGAGCGAGCTGGGCGACACATATCCCCGCAAGAGCGAGAGAGAGAGAGAACGACAGAGATAGAGGAAGAGCGAATCAGTAGGAGAGCGTCAAATCGATATGTATCCCTCTCTTGAGCGAGAGCTTTCGAGTGCGCCTGCACAGCTATCTGCCTTTCTCTCTCTTTCTCTCTCTCTCTCTCTCTGCGTATGTGCTAGGTGTGCGTACACAATGCCCCTATCTACACGATAGGTACAACACGTGGGGTCCGCAAGAAAGAGGTGTGAGAAAAGTGCCTTTCGCTCGCTCCCTTCTTTAACTCTGTAAACTTTGATATATGGTGCTAGTTCGCTTCATCTACTCTCTACGTTCCCTTTTTAATATGCTTTGCTGGCCAAATTCACTGCGAGGATGAACCAATCGTGCGGACGATGTCATCCAGACGGGAAACTGGTGCGCAAGGCGACATTTTTTTTTTCTCAAACAATTTCGGGAAATGGGTCACGCAGCTACTTTAAAGACATGACGTTTGGAAAAAGCTGCCTCCATGATTATATTTTATTTGAATGTGGATTCAGACGTGAGGCGCATCTTACTGCGCAGAGACGTTTTAAGCTTTAGAATTTCATTTATAGAGGCCGATTGGAGCGGTGAAAGTTATTCGCAATATTATAGGCGAGAAGCGCCTGGGAAATGTGCAAAATGAAAAGAGTGAAAATCGTAAAATATTTATAAAATAAGTGTTATAAAAACGCAGGAAAATTGTATCAGTCAGTTTATAGTTCCTCTTCATACCCACTTCACTATTTATATAGTAGTTTATTTTCGTCTATTTTCAAATGAAAAACTTCTTATTTTATTCCTCACAAAAGATTCATTTCTAACGCTGTCCCAAATTTTATAAAAAAAATAATACATCGGTTCCTTATAAAAAATTGTATTTTAAAACATCAATGTTATGTTATACCTTTGTCCCCTTTTTACAAGAGAGAAAATACTCCTTTTAGCCCGATGCATACCTTTGAAAAATTTATCTCTTACCTCAAGAAAACAGTGACACTTTCCGCTAAACCGTAACTCCGACTTCAAGACTAAACTTCCAGAAGCCTAAATCTTTCATTCCGCAACGCGACTACAATTATTAATGTCTTCCAAAATAACAGGAAAAACAAAAAGCCAAAATACTCGCCTATCCATTCTCGAAGCGACTGTTTCCATCCACCCACTCACCTAAAACTTGCATCGTCTGTCTGCTTCTGCATCTGTTGGCCAGAAACAAGTTACCTGACTCTTTCCCTCTCTTTCCGCCGATTCCGGGCGACCTCCTGAATATGCATAGTTTTTCGCTGGATGTCCGTATTCCAGCTTTCCGACTTTGCCGCGTTTTGATTTTTCGGTTATATACGAGTGCGCTAAGTGGCCATATACGCGACAGTTCCTACGTAATGCTATTCCCCGGTAGGAGTGGAAAAGGCTGAGAGAGAGAGAGAGAGAGTGGAACGCATAAATTTGCATTTTCCCCGCCCTGATAGCTTCTAATTTTCTTAGAGAGAAATTTGACTACGTTAGAATGTAGAACACTAAATAGAGTTTGTAATTTCGACCAATATAAGAATAGTTTTATCGTTAAGAATTTTTGAATGGTTTAGAAAAATTGACAATTTAATTTTACAAAACATTTCTAGGAAATTTAAAAAATTGATAGTTTTTAAACTTCCAGTTTTCCATAGTATTTTTTTTTTTTTTTTTTTTTTTTTAATTTACAGTGATTATATTGCTGCGTTGCCTTTCTCATTGAAATATATTGAGAAAAGTATGCGCTACGCAAATGCATTTTGCATGTAATACATGACCCATATATCATTCCATACAATAAAGAATCACTTTTTACAACAAAAGGTACGTTCTCAAAATTGCGTAATAATTTTTTTTATGCACATATGATAATATTCTCTTTTCACTAAAAGCAAATAATTAAAAAATTTGATATTCGAATGTCAAACATTTTCAAAGCAGAAAACTATTAAACTATTGATTAATCGACTAATTTCCATTTTAACGTTCTGGATAAAGTTTCATTTTAAGAAATTTATAGAACTCGATATTCTCGAGTGTGCCGAGAATGTCTTGATGACGGTAATCAAAGAAGCTGAGTGCCGAGAACTTACGACCACACGATGCTTTCACAAAGCTTGAGCTTCAGCTTTCGTCGTTGGTTTTATCGATACGGTTTTATTTTTCTTGTAGTAGTTAAAAAGGAAAAGCCAATCTAAAGGTGAATTTTTATTAAAACTTAAAATTAATCTTCTGTATTGAAAATTCAATTACTTTTTAATCTTTTATACAGCGACACTTTTAATCTCGTAAAACAATTATTTTCTAATTGAAATAACTCTGATTTATTCAGTACCATTTAAAATTACAATCGCAGCCTAATATCGTAATGAATCACTAAAATATATAAAGTTACCTCTATTTATTACTTAAGAGGTTACACCCTACGGACCCCTCTCATGAATTTGATGCGACTACATTGAGTATATACGAATAGCAGATGCCCCGCCGCAAGTCGATTTTATAGGCCCTGGTTTCTGATATACGAGCTATTAAAGTTTCGTCTATTACAATATATAGCCCACGCAGACGGCATTTCGCGGTGATTGCTATACGTAACACTGCCTAATGATTTCGAGCGATCAATAACTAATTTTCCAAAATTTAGAAGTGTCTGCCATTCATTCATTGATCGAAGAGTCTCGCTGTATAAGTTTTTACATTGGTTTAATGAAAACTGCTTCGATAGTTGCGCTTCTTGCTCTAAGTAAAGAAGTAATCAAGTTTTATGGGTATCACTCCGGTGAAAGTTACGACACAACGCGGTCGAAATAATGTCCACATCCAAAGAAAAGTAATAACTTGAACTATAGAATCGTGTCGTTATAAAAGAAAGAAAATACTTTTTTTATCATCAAGGTTTAATCGCAAAGTCGATATTTCCTCCTTCAATTCCTCCTTGCGTTCTCTTATAAACAATTTTTCACATAAATATGTCCTACAGAAATAAAATACACCAGTCACATGCAATGAAACTGCTACTTTTCACGATACCTTGTAAATTCACCAGAACAATAAATTAATATATAGCCAATAGTATTTTGCATCAATAACAATCTAAATAGCGCGAAATTAAATAACAAACCGCCTAATTCCACAAATCTAAGTCCACTACACTGGGAATGAAAGGTTGCGTTAACATTGCGCAAGTCGTAGATCAAAATTCATTGTCCCTTACATCCCCGGTAAAAACAAAGTGTCACAAACACACAAGAACACGTCCAGCGAGGGCAAAGAAGCGGCTGCCTCTCGGGCCGAGAATTTACGAGGCCAATTCCGGCAAAACTTCGAAAGCCAGCGAGCCGCGAAAGCGCAACAATTAAGGCAATCCTCCCCCTTTCCCCCCCCCGTCCGCCGAAAACACGGAACATTATCATATCCCCCCGCGCACCGTCTGTCGTCCTTCCGAGAATTTACGCCGCCGCGTTATTCATTCGAACTCTTCTCTCCCGGCGACGGGGGGCGAAAAAAAATGGCTGGACATAAATCACCGCGCGGGGAAGGACGTTCGCTGCTAATCCGCAGCTCGATCGTTATAAACAAGTATCGTCTCGGAATATTCACGAGCCAGCGAACAAATGAGCCGTTAATGACGCGTGTCTCGGTCACGCGTCGTTTTCGCGGAGAGAAAAGAGGAACGAGGAACAACGCGGGCTGCCTTTGAACTGCAGGGATTTCAGTGTGCGGTCCCCTTCCGAGTTTTCTCGCGGCCTTGTCTCGATTCGATAATTGTAAAAGCAATTCGTTTCCTTCATTTAAATGTTGGCTCGGTGTGCGATGCAGTTTTGCGGAATTTAAACTTAATGAATTGTTTTAATGATGCGAAACTTTTAATGCCGCGTAATGTACGGTGTAAAAAGTTTTCCTTACAGCATTTTAGGTTGCTACAAAGTTATCCTTATTCGTTAGTTAGCTTAATTGTTAAGTAAAACGTAATAAAAAGTTTTATTCCCGCCGCGTAGAAGTTGTATTGATTGCTCTCAATTATTCGAGCTATATACTGCTAGCATTTCTCTACATTTCGTTCTTTTATTTTTTAGCGAATATTTTATTGTAAAAAATTTAAATCATCAGAAAAATCGTGCAATTTATCTCTCCCGCTTTAAAAGCATTCGACGGAAAAATATATTTACTCGATCTACCGTATCTGTGCTGCACGTTGTTCACTGTTTGCATAACATGGTTTTATTCCGCATGATTTATCTTTTGCAGAAAAATTGAATACGTAGAACGAAGGCTTACTTACATTCCACGATAAAAAAAAAAAGTAGTTTCCACGATTGCCCGGTAATTGCCGGCATTCAAGCCGAGTCACAAAAAGCTCTCGACAATTCGATCGAAGGCTGCAGATGCGTCCTCCTCGCTCCAAGTAGACATTAACGCATTCACAGATACGTGTGCGCGTGATCGGCCATATCCGTCCATAATGGGCGCGCCCGAATGCGGACATGCATGTAACGGCCCTTATTTACACGGATTTGACAGTCCCGCGTGCATGCGTGCGCGTTACAGTCGCGCGTCTGTTACGGCACTATTTGCGGTTTGGCCGGGAAGTGCACGCCGTGAATTTGCGGCTCGTGACCTCCGCCGCCGCCGGCGGCGGCGGCAAGCTTCGCTCTCTCTCTCTCTCAACGATTTTTCAGACTTCGCGGCCGTAAGATGAAATGTCATCGCTCGCGAACGTCGCGGGAATACTCGATGAACACTGCTCTCCGGCAAAAGTGACGCCCGGACGTGAGCGAACATGCCAAGTTCATACGTGCATACTTGCCGACGGGGGTCACGGAATTGGAACCGAGATGCCTTCCATCATCAAAGTTTTGATACAGGATCGAGACACGAGATATGCGAGTTGGTATGCGGACAAAGATACGGGAACGTGCTGATAGCCCAGTCGGGACTTTAATGAAGGTAATGCGGAGTAAACGGGAAAATTTTAAACTTTTTTTAAAAATTCTTCTGTATGCAGTGCTTGTTAATTAAATTTAGCATTATGCAGATATAGAAGAAATGGATGGGCTTTTGTACGCTGATGTTATAATGTTCGAGCTAATGTTCCAAGCTTCTATCGTAAACCGAACGTCATGAAATTTTATGTTTCCGAAGAATACTTATTTTACTCGTAAATATACAGCTGTAGGCAACAATATCCGAAGGCAAACAAATAAAATTTAGGAGCTTTTATATTCCACTGTAAAGCCTTATAAAATTGAAGCTAGAAAGCAGACCGGAAATGAAAGTGAAAGAATCCTGCATTTACACTCATACTCACATCATTCACGAGACACGTTAGAGACGTGTGTATATACTGAATACAGATACACGCGGTACAAAAGATAAGGAGAAGAAGAACAGTAAAAAGCAAATATGGACGGAAATGTGTGCATTCGTGTGGATTTATAAAATAAAAGCTGAAGAAAATAAGAATTCAGAAGAGAGCTCAAGTCTATAGAGAGTTACGATGGATGAGGAAAAAAAGAAAAAGTTGAAGAAACTCAAAAAATCAAAAGGAGGACGGATAATAAAAGTACGGATTTGCTAGTTTGAAAATAGGCTAATTCCTACGAGTGCAAGTACCTTTTTTCCGCGTAAATCGTTAAAAAGAAAAGTCGCGCCGGATTTTCCCACTCCACTTCAATTCGTCACGGTATTATTTTGAATGGGATGGTCTGAGAGAGCATAAAGTCTTTTTTATTCTTCGAAAAAAAAAAGAAAGAAAATCTTTGTTCGAGGAAGCCCTGTCTGTGCTGGTAATTTTAATATGCCTGACACAAGCAATACTTTTACTACTTAGAGCTGTAGTAGCTTACAATACATGTTGAAAAATATTTCAATATTAAATTCTAATACGTTCTGAATTGGAGTTTAATTTTAGTTCCGAAAGTTGCTCAAAGTTGGACTATTGAAATTTTTTGCAATAAAAGAAGTTTATGATTTAAAGTAATAAATGACGCAGAAAAATCGTCGAGAGAAATTCCGCAATTACTTTGGCGCTTAAAAATGTGGGGCAAAAGAAAAATGACGCTTTCTCGGCCATCATTTTTCGATTAGCAGGCCTCTTCAGTCTGGCTGCGAGGTAATGCTTCTTTGAAAACTTTTTCGAAGTCTCGGAGAGACTATGCAGTGATAATTCATCAATGCCCTCTGAATTTTGATAACTTTTTTGTTGTCGCTAGGAAACTTTCTCCATAATAGCAACGAATAGAATATAATGAACGAATAGAAATATAATGGAAGCCGCTTATAACTTTTAAACTTCGCTTTTTTAAATTTTTCTTTGCCCGAGATACAAAAAAGAAAATATTACTCAAGTGATAAATAATTTTTTGCATTACTTATCATGTTATAATGCTTTAGAGGGATCATGAACTTTTTATAAAATATATACTTTTAAGTTTATAACAAGTCTGAGCTATCATTCTTCTACCAGGCAACTTTATCATATAAAAGTGCAAGTTTCACGTCATACATCTTCCGCGGCACTTAACAAAAAAAGTAGTTTACTGCATTTGTGCTCTCAACCAAATTAAAACGTTCTAAATTTTTTAATCTTCACGGCTTTCGATGCATTGATTACTACAGTCCGATAATTTATCAATGTTTTCGCAACGTACATTTCTCGGTGATGTTATTGCGTGAATTTTTTAATTCGCCCCATTAAAATCAATTCCGTACGATTGGGGGAAGAAAAAAAAGGAGAGCATAGTGTCAACTTCGTACTCGCGAAGCATCCATCAGCCCTCGAAAGAGTTGCACCGTCTGTCGCTCACCCAGAAAGTCCAAAAATAAATTTTCAAAAGACCCGTCGACAGGATGTGAGTAACAGCGCCAGCAGCAGTACCTGAAAAGCCCGAAAACGCAGAAGCGCACGCGGCGAAGGGGGTCGATAAAATTCGCCGGGATTGGTAGGGGTTGAGGGGCGGAGCAAGCTGAACCGACCGAAGCTCCGCGGCTCGTTGGCCCTGAAAACTTACAGCCGACTCAGTGGAACAAGTCAGCGTTTGGTCAGACCTATCCTCGGTAAAGTAGAGCGCTATTTGCCGCTTACCGGCTGGTGGTAAAACAGTGAGTTTCAGGACAGCAAATCCTCCGTACCAATTGAAAGAAAGGACTTACCATTTGAGAACAAGCGAGTTCGAAAGTTCATTTCCCAGGGGCGATTTGTGAATATTTTAAGAGTTACGGTCGTGCGCGTGTGACGCAAACAGAGTGCGCGCATGACGCAGGTGCACTCGCTTGAACTCTCCCTTCTCCGTCCTCCTCTCTTTACCGTGTAATGCTGCTACTGATGCTGCCGGCTATTGTTGCTCCGGCTGTATTCTTCCTTTTCGTCCCGAATCCCATTATTATAAGCAAGTAATATTCCTTTCTTTGGAGATTGGATGGGGGCTGCTCGCGCTCAAAAGATAAATAATGAAGCAGCCACTCTTGATAAAAGTCGAGATGGGAAATTGGAAAAGAGACAAGTGAGCTTTGACGCATTCGCGATGCAGCCGCTCGGAGGTTGAGAAGAATCGTTAATCGCGTAATAGAATTATGAATTTGACACAGCTTTTGAATTTGCATACTTCGTTTACTTAATGTATACGTTAAACGTTATAGACTAATAAACTTTTAGGAACAAGTAAAGCTGGTTTAAGGTTTTAAAATAATAGAATAATATTTTGAAAATTAACAGACGTTCCCCGCAGCCTGTTAATAAGTTGATTATACTCAAAGTTGGGTTAATACAGATGGTATAAAAAAAGAATTAATTAATTTAAAATATAGAATTAAAAAGTATTCTACAAAGTTTTTTTTGGAAATAATTGATAATAAAGTTAGAATTAAATCTAAACATTTTACTAAACATAGAATAATTTATAAAGTCTTATTTTTATATTGAAAGCATAAAAGCTTATATCTAACAAGATACTGAATTCTGCTTTATTTAACTTTATAATTTTATACATAAAGTTTTTTGTAAAGAAATTTAAATGCACATAATTTAAAAAAAACGTTAGTGTAATTTTCAATTATTTCTTAATTTATTTAAAAAAGGGAGAAAATAATTCTATTGAAAATATCATATTGTTATATTATATTAAATATAGCACGTATAATAAAATCAACTATCTGCTGATTAATAAATAACAATTATATTGGAAAAAATTACTTCGTTCAGCTTAAAAAAGTACTCGGATTACAAACCATTCGATTTTTGTTTTTATTTTATTTTGATGCTGTTTTTAAAATAAAATACTTTGATTGCATTTATTGAATTAAAAACATTTTAAAACTTGATAATGTTTGATTGAATACAGTACAAAAGAACGTCTATTGAAACAGAACTTTTACAAAACATTGAGTAAAAACAATTTCTCTGAAATATTTTTACAAATTTCAAATTTCACAAAGATATTGTAAAAAGGGAAAGGGTTTTTTATTTATAAGCTATTTTAATTTTCAGATTCAATAAAAAATGAATGTACTATTCTAGGCTCAGAGAATAACGATGGTTGAACAATATCTGCGTGTCTGTAAGGTAGATAAATCCGTCTTATTAAACTACGAGCACTGGCTGTATTCATATAGAGATTCTCTTCAAGTATCGTGTATTGAATTTCAGTAAATCTTAAAATAGTTTGTTGAATAAATTAATTTTAAATAATAATTAAAATTAATTTCAACTTGATCTCATAATAGTAATTTTAAATATTTTAATTACCTTGACATCAAATACTTCTCTCCTTTTTTCAAGACAATAATCAATAGAACAAGTACAAAATTTTAAATCTAAAGACAGTCAGAAACTGAATTTTGCCCCCTAATGAGTACTAATTGAAAAAAAAACAAAATAGTTAAAACTCTTATAAAATAAACTAAAACAGAATTCAGCATTTTTAAAACAGCAAAAGCCATACAAGCAGTGCACTATTAAAGCACGATCCAACTAGCTTTCTACGTAAGAGAACGAGCTCACTACAATTAAGCGCGAAGATAAAAAGAATCGCTCACTCACCCGAGGGCTTTGGTGCTAATGAGTGGCGTCTTGAGATTCAGGAAGCCATTCTTTTTGGCCGGTCGCTGCTGGGCATCGGGACTGTCCTGTCGATCCTCGAGGTCTGCACTACGTTGCTTCGAGCGTCTCGCGCGCAAGTAAAGCCACAGCGCCAGGCCCAGGCCGAAAAGCACAACAAGCGCCCCAAGAGTCCCGAACACGACGGTCAGGATCATGTCCCTCCTTTCCATGCCAACCTAGAAATGATCGTTGGTAATGAGTATTTTTTTAAAGAATTCTAGTTTAACTTGCTCCTCGAAATTTTAATCAGGCTGGTTATTCAAGAATGGAATTAATAATATAATAAGTATATAACAATATATCATATACTCGGAGAAAAATGTTGAAGAAAAATTACTGTACTCGTCAGTAACTCGAGGACAAACTTTGAATTAGAGTAAAAAATTACTATACTTTATATTAAAATTTACTATATAACAAAATATAAGAAAAATTAATGTAAAGTATAGTAATTTTCACCCTAACTCAAAGTCAGTTCTCGAGGTACTGAAAAGTATAGTAAGTTTCCGTAAAACGTTTCTCTCCGACACGGGTGTGGAAGTTGATTAAGTACCTCATGAGATATTTTTCGCCGGAACTAAGCGAGGCATCGAACTAGTATTGAACTTTATTTTATACCACGAGCGCCGAAAAATAATGTCAAAGGCGTGATTTTGAGTTTAGAGTATTATAAATGATATAATGTCTTATTCAGAACAACTCGTTTCACTTGAGATTGTAAGGCACATTTTTTAAAAAGTTTCTACCTCACTATTTTTATAAATAAAGTTTTAACAGGTTTCTTCTTTAATTCGTTTTATCTATTATTCAATTGTCTCGGGAATCGATGATAACGGAATTTGCAAATCCACTAAAAGCAATACAATACAATATACGACTATTTTATCGAATTAAAACTTGATTGTATATTTGTAAAATACCAGTTTTTTGGCATTTTTTCAAAGTGATTTTCTATTACTCTGTTATAATCGTTTAAAATTTTTCCGAAAAATACTTACAATTTATACAAACAAAAATACTTCTATCATAAACTAAAAATATAAATGATAAGAAAGTTATTGGAATTTTCGAGCTGTAGTTCTATTACCGAGTGGTTTTTATGCCTTAGCCAAAATAAATTATACACGAGCACCCAAACATATCTTTTTCTTGGCATGTTAAGTGTTTTTTATTTCGTTCGAAAAAGAGGGGTCTTAATTAATGTGAACATACTAACTATAAAAAGCAGTTTTATAAAAAATTACGTTATATTAGGTAAAAAGTTGAAATTATAAAAGGAGTTAAGAATATCATTGTTTAATTAATTAAAAAATAAATATGAAAACAATGAACTAGTTATAATAAAAAAAAAGTCTACACTTTCTTATTACTTACTAAAGATATTGTTTAAAAGTCTTAAAACATTTGGAATGTAGATGACTATTAGGAAAATTGTGAAAATCCCACTTATTATTAACATCATCTTTAAAGATGAACATTAACGAACTCGAAACAGAAGCTATTGTTTTCACCATGACGCAAACTTAAAGAAAAAAAGGTATGCTTAACAAAGGAAATCTGATGAGTGCCTATACAGAAATGCAAAGTTCTACTCGGCATGAAGGAAAATAAGTAGTTAACAAACTTTCAAAAACTTCTACTGGAAACTCAAAATTTCAATTAAAACCATTGTTATTTCATTAACTAAATAAAAACCATGTAAAAAAGACTTGCGTGTTAAATGCAGCTTGGTATTTTTAAAAATATTTATGTTATCCCTTTTCTAATAAAAAGCAAGAGAAAAGAGTACTCTGGAAAAATACAAAGGAGAGAATATCTGAGAAAAATCTTAATTAAAATACTTGTTTGCTTCGGATATTCAGAAAAAATTTGTTATTTGTTTCAACATTTTTAATTATTTTAAATATAAACTTTTTTCATTGTTGATCCTAATTATGCTTTTTAATTTGTAGATTTTTATAATAATTATTTTAAATCAAAAAATAAAATTTAACAAAAATTTCGTATTAATTTTTTTTAACATCAATCATTCACACATAATTTTTAACCTTCTAAGAGCTTATTTCATTAATAAATTTCAAAAAATTGAAAAATTATTTAGTTTACCAATATATCTGCAAGGAAAGTCCGTCAAGGTCTCTAAACCAGGGATTTCAATCAAAGTTTATTTCTGTGAGCATTGGAGATTCTGATTAAAATTATCTTTGTGAATAAGAATAGACTTTACCGTTACCACAATGAATCTTCATATATTTTCATTTCTAAATACTTTTCATTTCTATAAAATATTGTAGTTATAACTATTCACAGAATTATTACCATTTTACATACGTCTTGTAATACATCTTACAATACGTATACTTATAATTAAAATTTAACCAAATTATTTTGGTTAATTTTATCCATCATCTTTATAAATTAATTAATTTAATACATTAATCAATATAATATTCCGAGAAATAATGCCAAAATAATATTTTCTCTTCTCTACATGAGTGAACAAATTTGCTTACACATTAATATTGCTACCGTTAAATTTTAGATATAACTTGTATTTTATTTGTATCAAAAGAGCTAATCAAATAATAAACTATAATTAATGAAATAAACCTAATGTTTAAGCGTTGAATTCTCTTTTTTGGATAACAATTACGATAATATTGATAATTAATAATTATATATAGGATAATTAACATAAATTTAGTAGCCCAATATCAATAAGTAAAATAATTACTTTATCGTTATTCTCTCCATGGCACTTATTAGACATAATTACGCGATGAAAAGTATGAACGGTACGAAACAGCATTAAATTTCAAGTAAGTTGAGAAGATTATTCTGCTTATTATTCAAATTCTACATTTAAAATTTTATCCTCGAAGTTTTTCTGACATTTCCCCATTGTCTCACAATGATAAGGAAGTTAAGCACTGTTAAATTCATAACTAAAGTATTTTAATGATAACGTTTAGTAGTTTACTTCTCATAATAAAAATTTTAGATCTTTATCTATGTACTTACGACTAACTGTGGATTTTCTAACATAAGATTATAAACCCGCAATATTTACTACTTAAATTATTCCAAAGTTCATGTGTTGGGATGAGATTACTTTGAAAACGGTCTAAATGTATCCTCGATTTTATGAAGCTATTATGTAATAATGCTTAAAAATTAATCAAATATAATACTGACTACAGAAAATAATACTTTATATATAAATCAGGATACTAAATATAAAAATGAAGGCTAATTAGAGGTTATTTAGTTTCCAAATTCTGAAAAAGCAAGAGTTATTTTTACTTACAAAACTTTATATCGATGCGTCATCTCGCCGAGTAAGTTTTTTCAAAGTAATAAAAGTTGTCTGAAGCTGACGCAATCTTTAAAGACAAGCTGTTTAACGTCTTGATTTCTATAGGGAAGCCTAATTTTTTTACTTCTATAATTTTTACTTTTTCTTAAAATAGTCGAGAAAACAGTAGATTAAACGAATTAGAAGTTCGTTCAATTCACAGAAATATGTTTACATAAAATTTATATTTTATGTATATTATTGATACGGTCTACTAAAGGATTTACATATTTCAACTCGCTAAAATATTTTTTTTTCGCAATTTATTACAAGCACTTACTTTGTCCTATATTAGGAAGAGTTCCCTCTATACCTGAATTTATTATTTAACAACAATTACCTCCGGTTCATTAGGATTTAATTCATTTCAATTTCTGGTATTTAAGTTTGTCATCATTAGAAGTTGTGGCAACTAAGAGGTTTACTGCTTTATCAGCTCTGAATATCTTAAAAGGGTACATAATCTTATACATTACAGTTATGACCTTCATTACATTCAATATTAATAAACTAGATTTAGTACCCGTAACAATTACAGCATCTTAAATGTAAACTGCGTAGAACGTGACTATATAAAGTTAAATTATAAAAACTAATTTGACCGAATGCAATATTTGCAATTTCCTAGAATTAAACTAACGTAACTATTATTTCAAAGAAGTATTAGTAAGCTTTGAAAAATAATTTAGATAATCTTTTTTAATCCATGCACAATAAAAAATTATTATCGTTATTCATTCATTTTAAAGAACGTTGTGAACATAAATTGAAATTTATGCATTCTGTAGCATTTTCTCTATTAAAAAGTGATAAATCGTATTCTCAGGCTTTCAAAATAATATTTAATATATTCTACTGCTTTTCATTCATCTTCAAAATGACTTTCTCTTTCTACACAAGGATATTTCTGAAAAATGTACTTTTATGATATAAAAATATGAGGAAGATACATGTTATTATATTAATGCGTAATAAATATAATTATTTTATATACAATCCTTTTGCAAGCAATTTTAATATTTAAATGATGCATCCAAAATCAATGTTTATTAATGTGCATACCCATTTGTAAAATAATGCATAATCTGCTTAATCTAAATTTTATGCTCATCATAAAAATAAATGCACTCTTATCGAAAAATAATCATTTTAATGGTAAAGCAGATTACTTCCATTACAGTAAATTCAATTTTATTAATTGTAGCATAAACTAGTCTCCACTGCGTAAGAAAATCAATAAAATAATATATGATTACTTTATTAACTAAGAAAAAACTACCATTCTGTGACTTCCATATTAGCTTTAAAAACTGCATATTTTAGTAGTAATTAAAAAAAACATCTGTATAGCTCATTTACATAAAATATAATATTTTACAAAATCTTTTGTAACAACTAGATGCAATTTTAACTAATAAAACCATTTCAAATACAAGTATTGGTATATTACTTACATAAATCTCTCATCAATGTTCATTTTAAATAATTTTTTTTTATCACTTTCTTTTAAATTATACTATTTGAAATCTTTTTCATCCGTAACTTTTCATCTAAATAAAAGGGGAAAGAACATAAGTTTTAGTAATGCAGTATGATACATACATAAAATTTTAATAATGCTTTTTAATATTAAGATTTTAAAGTGCTATTTCAAATCTCTTTGACATTCGTTTCATTAAAAACCTATTTAAATATTACGTCAAACGTAATGCAAACAAGAATAACAATTCATTTTGGATACTTCATTACTTAATGAAGTACTGTGCAAAAGTTAAAAACAATAACGAAAAATTGTCATAATTACTTCAAGTCAATAGAAACTCAGCATAAAGTGTTTCTATTTAATTAAATTTAAATTACCAAATAAATAAGAATAACATAGTCGGCACTCAGAATTTTGAAGACCGTATTTTTTGCATGTAAGAAATTTCCGTGCTGTTTTTAATTACACAAATCAAAACTATCTAAGATCTGCAATCAAGAAGCGGCTTTATTTTATACTGGGCGTTGTATTTACATTTTTTATATTGATTTTCATTCATGAATATTTATTTTCTGCAATTTTCAGCGTACGCCTTAAGGCCATCTGAAACCGGCATGAAACAATAATGGCTTCGTAGATGAGAGAAGCAGTGGAAAGTGCCTACTACGAATCAAAGGAAAGCAAATTAAAGATAGAACGCGGCAGTAGGAGTGATATATACAACCATAAAAAAAGCCTTAGGGTGAGGGATAGACGCGAAAGGCGCCCAAGACGAGGATAGAAAAAGACATTTGGAACGAAGAGAAAAACGACGTTAATCGAGTTTTCTTCCAGCTACATTCGTCGGATGCTTTTCCGCAAAGTAAGGGAGAGAAAGTCGTACGTCTGACCGCAGCCGAGCCTCTACTACTGCTGCTAAAGCAAAAGAGAGAAAGGCGTGGGCGCCAAGTGGTTTCCCTGTTGCTTCTCTCTTTCCTCGCTAAAACTGATTAACAGTCAATTTTCTCCGAGTATATACCTTGGCTTCCGAGCCTCCTTAACTTACCTTTCGCGCCTTTGGGACACAGGCCGAGTTAATTAACAATCATCATGCCGATAGAACTTGAGTGCAAAAGAGCAAAAAGCAGACAGTGAAAGAGTAAAAGATTGCTTCTACGATTTGATAATTTTAATCAAATCTTTTTCGGCTGATTGCTATAACATCGTATATCTTTTCCGATAATTGAAGAGATTAAGGTCTGAGGATAGGCTATGAATTCTGGATTACGGATTTCGTTAAAGCCTCTGCTAAAGGGTAATAAAACGTTTCGACAGACTGATTTTAGAAATAAAATAATTTCTATTAAAACAAGATTCTTTTTTAAATATAAAATAATTTTAGAAAGTTCCGTTAAAACATACTTTAAAATCTAAGTAAAATTATTATTTAGGAAAACTTACATATACGTCAAGCGAAAAATAAAATTGAGAATATGAAGTTTTAATCAAGTTCAAATGAATTCGAGTGTGTACTTTTACGATTTCTCAAGTCAAAACCTAATTGCTTTTCTCATTTACAGAAGAAGAACTATTTAAAACTTTTCGATTGCCTTCAGGTACCGATTTTTAAATGCATTAAAAATTAATTAGTGTTTTCATAATAAATAGTATTTGATAAAAAAAATCTCAAGAATTTATTTATAATTTCAAAATTACAAATCCGCCCGTTCGTTCATTCGTCCAGTTCTCTGCTTATATTTTTAACGTTTTAACATTATCAAAACTATTATAATAGTGTCCTCTATATTATTTGGTGCATTTTTATGTAATTTTTTTGGGAGGGTGGACATTTTTGACCTTTCATACATTTGCCTTTTTTTCTCGTAGTTTTTCATTTGCATTAATAATTTTGTATTTTATGGGATTGCAAACTATACATATACTGTGAAATATTATAGGCAGTATTTACATATTTTTTTGTAGATTATTAATTTTTTATATTAATATTGATTGCTACTAGTACTTTGATATATATATATATAATCGTGTCTTTCATGCAGTAGGCGTAAAATGCTTATTTTTTATAGCTGGTCGCTCTCCCCCTGTTCTCGCTCAATCTCTACTCCATGTTTATATTTTTAAACCTTTATATTTTCGTCAAATTTTATTTGATGACCACGGGGCCGTCAAACTGGTATTTAACGCCCGCAAAAGTAGGTGTAAAACAGGCATTATACGCCCACTATCCATCAAAAAATAATGTTTGAATCTCGGGCGTATGATTTCCGCCATCGTATTAACCGCTACGCACGAGTTAATATAGTTTTGACGATAAAAAATAATTTAAGTTCGAATTTGAAAAATTTTGAACATTAATAAACTTTTGATTTACATTAATGAAATTTTGAATAATTTGTTTAAATAAGCGGAAATCCCAAAGAAATATTAATAGTATAAAAAAAAATTTGTTAAATCACAATATACATATGAAATTATTATATTATTTAATTTTTTTTATATTTAATAATGAAACTAAGTTTTTGACATCAGTAATTATATTTTAATTAAGTATTCACTTGATATTTTAAAAAGCGGATTAATGTGTTTATGAGCAAGAGGCAATAAGAGAGGTTTTTATAATATAGTATTATCATTAAATTTTACAGTTAATTAAGAAATATATTCAATTAATTAACATTCTTCTTTGTCTACAATTGAAATTATTATAATATACATTCGAAAAGTAATTATTCAACAGAATAATTTTGAAAGCTATAGACTAATTAATTAGATAATTAAACTGATGACAGTCTGTTAACATATTAGAACAAAACGTAAATTAAAAGGATTTTCGGGCTAAAAAATGTACAATGTATTCCGTAATCCAGAAAATTTTACGAACTGCGCGAAATAAAATTTAAGTTTAAATTAAAAATAAATTAAACAATAAGAACATTTTAGTAAAATAATTAGCATGAACCTTTAAAAACCCGTTTTATATTCGCTTAGAGTGAAAATATAGTGTGCATTCAGATTCATTCTACCAAAAAAGAAGATTTATTATTTTCACTTTAAAAGGATATAACTAGTGCTTCTATTTTTTTATGGTTAATCACTACCTTACAAATAAAATATAATCTTCGTTTATATGAAAAGTCATTTTATTCACAAATACTTCAGAAAATATTTTATACAAATCTTTTTAATGTTTCATTACAATACAAAACAACACTGTAAGTAACAGAAAATATGACCATTTTCTGTACCTATATAAAATAATGTACAAACAGTAAAAGATATAAAAAAGTGTTTATTATAATATATACACAATGTATGCATAAGTAAATACTTTTTAAAAAGAAATATATAAGTACAAAAAGTATAAATTTTACTAGGAGAGTTGAATCAGAATTTTTTTTAAATCAAATCTAAAATTATGTGTTTAAGAAATATGTTTAATATGTTGTTTTTTTAAACTATAATCAACTAACAAGTTTTGTTTACAAATATTGATCAAAATCAATAACAACGTTTAAATTTTTTCTCTATTTCTGTTCTGATCTCTCCCTAATAATCATGTCACTCACATTCATGAAAAACTAGTACGAACGTGTAAATATAGAAATGTTCGGAAACAGAGAGAAAAAAGAGGATAAAAAAAGAATGCAAAAGACTGTTCACGCACATACATAAGATAATAAATATATACACGTTTTACAAAAGAGTATACATTCAATGCGAAATACACAGTAAAAAAAATTAATATCCTTCAATACCGGCGATTTGTTTCATCGTCACGGTTCGGTTTCAAACGTGTTTATTTATATTAATCCAGAAATTTCCATGTTTAGAATAAACGTTGTTTAAGAAAACATGGCAGCATGATTCGCAAAATTGAAATGCATTTAAACGGTTTGAATTAATTAAATTTAATTAATATCTTCTGCAATAATATCTTCTGTAAATAATATCTTCTGTATTAAAAACAAGTAATAATTTTCAATGAAAAAACAATTGACGTAAATAGATAAAAGGCTTTTTCAAGAAATTCACATAATGCTTTATATGCAAATGATAATTGAAAGCAATGATCGTAAATGTATAGTAGTGCTGCAATTTCAATATATCTGAAATGTTAAATATCAATATCGAACCATACAAGCGATACCACGTATCACATAGATCAAAACAATAATTTTCGTATTGAAGGTTTTTAATTATCGTAAACACTATTAATTTGAATGACTGCTTCACTAAAATTGCGTTTTCCGAGCAAGCTTCAATCTTCTTAAGAACTCAATTTACGTCGATAGTATATTTGCTCTCAACGCTATGCATGAGCGTAAACACCTGTTTCAACGGAAAAATTGAAAACGTGCCTTTTAAAATTAATATTATACAAACACTTTAAGCATACTTTACGAAACCCAGAATAATCACGTAATTAAGTAAATGCAGCCTGCTTGACTAATGAATCTTCCATTTTCAATAATCGAAATACAGAATATAAATTGTGTCTGCTTTTGTAGGGCAGAACGACAAGGTTAACTTTGTCTTTTTTCTCCATTTACCTTCTTTCTCGTATACTTGAGCATGTAAAACTTTTAATCAGAACAAAAATTTATGCTTACAGATACGTAGCTGTGAAGTATTTACTTTATGACAAAAAAAATTGAATTTAATTAAACTGCTAGTTTCGACCCATTTGCGTTAATTATGTTCGTAATTTCCATAGGAAACTGTACTTCGTTCTTTGGATTTAAAGTATGTTAACACTCGTTCACACTGGTTCTTGCATGTTAAATGAAAAGTCATTTTCTAAACTTGTGCAGAAGAGCTTAAACTTATGCAGATTTTAATACGAATAGTAATAAGCATTTAAAAGACGGACCTTGAAAGTTAGATATTGCAAATAAATAATAAAATATATTGCTTGCCGACCTATCCATATTTTGCTTATTGACCAGTAATTATTGATATTTCTACTTATCGGATATCGTTTAGTTATACATACACTACCGGAAGCTTATAGCGTTTACATTTCTGTAGTAAATAAATAATGGACGTAGTTTTCATTTCAGCTATTAAATTTTACAATAACAACAAATAAATTGTAAAAAAATTCTGCAAATTAGGTTTATGGAAATCTTGTTTTCACAGTACGAAGAAATTCTTAGCGTCTCTGCAAGCAATACTTCACGTAAACAAATCCCAATTCTCGGCATTCCCACAATAACTGCACGACTGCGTGGGTAGCTTTATTTTTATCTCACAGAACACTTTCGCTTTATTATATGTTTTAGCAATAAACGCGAAGCATGATTAGAAAATTGGCTGCATTTCTGGCGAGACGGCATAACTTTGCATCTAACAAGAGAGAACCAGGAATTTCAGTTGGCTCTTACTTTAGCATTATCACTTTGTACTATTTCAAGAATCACATGAATTTCACTTCGCATGAGATTTCTCTCCAACAACGAGCAGCGTTGACTCCTGATCGGAGACAATACCTATACAGCACTTTATACGAATAGTCATGTAAAAATGAAAACATTCTCCAATAACAAGCAGCGTGCGTTTCAAAGAGTCATCCAGTACTCAGACAACATCAAAAGTCCCTTTAATCTGAAAGAGATAAGACGTGAAAACGAAAAGCCGGATAAATATTTTTTTCACTGTGTATTTATCCGCAGAGACAGTCAACACACACACACACCCACACATACACAACATCCCTTGCCGAGGAGGTAGAGAGTGAGAGAGAGATAGAGAGAGAGGCTTGCTTGTCGGATTTTGTTTGATGATACTACTTACGAGCTTCCTCGCCTGGACGGCCGGATCCGCGGCTTTCGGAGGTCCATTGTAATTCGGGTCCAGCTCCGAAAAGTACTGGCCCACCAGGCCCATGTGCACCATCTTCGGCGATGCTCTTATCCTCGATTATCGGTCTCCTCTCTCCTGTATTCTAAGTAAACGTTCCGATGAAAGGCGCTACTGTACCACTATCCTCGGCTCGTGCTCTCAGTGCTAAACTAGGCCAATCATTCATTCACGAGAAGCCGACGACTCCTCTTCCGTCCTGCCTGCTCCGCCCCCGCCTGCTCTTCTTTAACCCTCGCGCGTTTATTATTTCTGTTGTTTTTTTCTTTTTTTTTTCTTTTTTTGTTTTTCGCGTACTTCTCTCCCCACGAACTGCGATGGACGATCTACTTCTACTACTACAAGCTACTTGCTACTGTCCTTTTTATCTTGACTGTCTGTGAAACTGAAGACTGCGAGATGCTTTCAGTAGTAGTCACCGAGCGCGTTTCCTCCAGGCGCCAGCGGGTCGTCCTTGTTCAGCGCCACAAAGCTAGCGCAGCGTCGCTTTCTCATTCAGGAATAGTCCTTCTGTCTCTCTCTATCTCTCTCTCGCTCTCTCTCTTACTCTCGCACTTGCTCTCTCTCTCTCTCGCTCTCTCTCTCTCGCTCTCTCAGTCTAATAGTCTCCCGTCTCTCTCGCACCTGCTCACGGGGAGGGAGAGAGAAGTGCGCGTCCCAGTTTCCCGAGAGAAGCTGTTACAGTGGTATGTGCGTGCGCGAGCGCGAGCCGACCGGGAAAAAATCCACCTCGCTCCTTCGCTGCCTTCCTCCTTCAAGTCCTTCCCCCCCGTTCCGGTTCAAGGTTATGTCTCCCCCTGTCCGTGTGCAAGCCTCCGCCGTTTACGTATTTACTTAGCCGCCGAGAGAGTCGTTACCTATTTAACTGAGCTCGGGAGCGACGATTGAACATTCGATCGAATTGTTCATCACAGGCGAAACCACCGCGGAACTATCAGACGAAACTACCGGCTCGCGTATCTAAGCGCACGTCTTCGAATCCTTTTATAAACTCCCTTCTACGGCGACTATTAAAAGAATACTCTGAGTAAGTGCTCGAATACGAGACTGGTTAATTGACAATATCAAAGACGAAATATGCGAAGAATCACAGCAGATACGGTGTATATTCGGTGCTTTAAGCGCGAGGGTTAAAACAAGCGGAGCGTACGAGCGCGAGCGCGAGAAGCAACAGCCGCGTTTACAGAGAGCTCGAAATTTCGTTCCCTCCTCTCTCTCTCTCTCTTTCTCCCTTCAACAAGTTGCGCGCGCAGTGGCGCTGCTCCTGGCGCCATCGTGCGTTCGCGCTCTCTGATGCTTTTCCCAGCTCGCGTTGACCGGACGTGACGCAAAAAGGATCTGCCCCTTCCCTCCGAATCTCCTCTCCCCGGCTTGTCACCTCCCGCCAGTCTGCGCATCTATTCGAGCGTTAAGTTCCACAAGGAAGCACGCGGTCAGAGCCGAACAGGGTGGGGGAGGAGGATGAAATAAGCCGAAGCGCCGCCGACTGCACGCCCACTACGAGTCGCCGCCGACGGCTGACCAAATCCGACCTCGTACTACTTAAGCAGACGGTCAGGGGCGTAAATACGATCGCCGCGATGCAGCAACACGTTGCCTTGTCTCTCCCGCGCGAAAGCTTCCCTGACTTATCTACCCCTCGCTGCGGGAAGGGTTATTTTCATAATTTTTAGCTTCAATTGAAAGGCATGCAGGCTTTGGGGTTTTCGAGAAAGGCTGCTGCCGTTGCTGCGCGATAAGGTCGTGCACGAGGCAGAGAAGGGCAAGAGAGACAGAGAGAGAATTAGTGGACGAGTCGAAGGAGGGAAGCTCTAAACGGCGTCCGTGGGGCGAGAGGGGAGCGTAAAGCGCTGTTTGAGAATGAATCGCGCCTCCCTCGCGCACACAGCCTCGCTCTCTCGCACACGGCATCGCCGGGCGAGCGCGTGTGTATACACGAGCGCACAGGTTTCACCTTCACCTTTTGCTCCTCGTCTCGGCTCGTGCTTTTCGCCCGCGTACCTGTGTGTATATTATAAAAGCGCCTGCGCAAGCTCGCCTCCCTCTCGCGCACCTTGAACTTTCTCGGCCTGGGCTGCGTCCCTCCTCTGGCTCGCCGCCCTCCTCTCGCTCACCCTATGACGCAGAACACCGCAGGTTCTGCTTTTTCGTTTAATACAGACATGCGCGCACCTGCACGACCTCAGGGCTGTAACCCAGCCGGCTCACTTGGACGCTGATTCGCTGACTGGTATTCGGACCGAAACGTGACGGTCGAGAGCGGCCAGGGAGGGTGTGATTTTGTATACGACGGTTGACCGCTGCAAAGAACGCTTACGGGGCAGCTTTCCCAAAGCCGGCGGGTAGGACGTGTAGTAGGAGATAGGACTGGAGCTCGATATCCCTCTGGCAGAGGCTTTGGCTTTTTTTCTCTGCTTTTGTCCACAGCGAGCTGACATCGCTTGATTTCTCATTCATGAGGATACTTTCCTGAAAACTTCAGAGAGATAGGATTCGACTTTTTCTAGACTGGCTTGCAGATTTTAGAATAAAAGTATGAACTTTCGCGTTTTCGTTGTTTTTCTCTGCTACTTCTGAAGCTTTCAATGGGAGCAAAAAAGTAAAAACGCTTTCGGATAAACTCGCAATATTTTGATCGCCGAAACAGAAAACTAATAATACAAAATAAAGCATGAATCGATAAAAAAAAAAGTTTTTCGATACTTCTTTCCCCCAGGGAATAGAAAAAAATAGGCCATGGTCAATAAAAATCTCTTCACGTGTTGAAGCGGAATGTTCGCAGCCACGAGCAAAGCTTTCATGGGAATACGTATATGTTAATGCGCATAAATATAGATGTTTCCTATGTACAAAAATAGTGTCATGGATATTTTAATGAAATTCCTTTCGTTTTACATGATCATAAAATATTGGGGCATTCTATTTTGTCAGTCGGTAGAATAAAGTGGATTAATACTTTACATGCACATGATATTTCGACAGCGTGATTCGCGATGTATTTGGTGATACTCAATATTGATTTGAGCAGGTTGTAAACTGAGGATTCTTTTTATTTCTCCATGCGGGTAATCGATAAATTCCAGGAACTTTTGTTTTTGTGCTCTTTTTACGGATTTTCTGCGATTCGCATCGCCATTTGAAAAAGAATGTACTATCAAATATAAATAACAATATGAGAAGGTCATTAGTAATAATAAAAAAAATAAGTAAAAACTTTAATGACAATAAATGATATTATTAGACACCTTTGAAAAACGATAATTATGGACTTAAAACGTCATTGAATAATATATTTGTGCTTTATTGAGCCTTGACAAGCACTTCTTTAATCGAAATATACATATACGCACAACTACTTTAACACCTAATTGCTTCTTAGATATTATCCTTTTAACCTTGTCTTTGTTATATCAAAAGAAGAAATTTTGCAACAACAATCAATTAAATTGACAAGCAAAAATAAGTTGTTTTTCAAGTTCAAAAACATTTATAAAAAAATATATTACTCAATTTAATATTATAGCAGTCACGCTTAACATTAATTAGCCAGTATGCAGGCGATAAATACTCTTGATACAGTTATTAAAAATTCACAAGGCAATGAATTCACTTTTTACAATTTTATAAAGCAAGAGATTGGCGAATTAGTTTCACGCGAGAAACAGTTTAAATCACTCTCACGTGTCCTTTCAATCTGGCGATCCATCAAAAACGTATTTTGACATGCGCGCAATAAGAGCCCCTATATTTCCACAAATCGAAAACTCTTATTTCTTAATAACCACGAAAAATGATACGAGTGATTTTAATTGAATTTGGAACTTTATGTTTCTGTCCCAAAGATATGGCACTAATAAACACGTGAAATTACACAAGATTATAGGTGCCTAGCACATAAATGACCAGAGGTAGGAAGGTTTAATCACGCCGAATGCGTCAGAGAGCGGAGGTTAAGGGTACTTTCTGGTGGTGAAGCAGAGAATAGCGGTGAAGGATAGAACGTATATTTTCGTCGTACATAGATGCATTGATGAAGGATTAAGTTCAGCGATACCTTGTACAGTGGTTATATGATCAGCTTAATCTTTCTTGGAATAGCGATACGTACAATCAGAATATAGAAACTACTCTGTTCATAGCCGGAAAAGTAAAATTATTGCTAATTGTTTCAAAACAACAGTCTTGAGATAAAATACTAAATTTCCGTTAAATATCTTTATTTTTGAAAAATAATAAAGTAATTGTGGTATACATAAACGACTACTAAATTTTTATATCAGTTAAATTTTAATAGTACGTTAACGTGTTATTAGATAGCTTATGAATCTGCAGATGTCTATATGGGCAGTATAAAGCGTTTCCCTCTAACGCTTGAGAAAATACTGAGATCGAACTCATTTTGGAATAAAGCTTAGATGGTGGAATGACTGCTCTGGTTATAAGCGCAGTAAACTGTGTATTTCTCTTTTAAAAAAATATTATACGGTTATAAAACTTAAACAAAAGGCTAAAAATAAAATTTTAATTGTCCGTCTACTGTTTTTTACTTTTTCACAATCAAATAAGAGAAAAGACTTCATTGAAATTGTCTATTTCAAATAAGATTTTAACTTTATCTGAAAATACAACGAAAGCAATTGAGCCATTGTAGGTAAATATGACAAATGTTTATTGGAATATATGTACTTGACTTGATTATCGTCGACAATAATAGTCATTATTTTCACATCGGTCTGATAAATTGCCTCAATACGTTGTTTATTTATCACTGCTTGATTCTATGAAAATAGAAGCAAATCGGGAAATTATCGTTCGCAAATGATATCTTTTGACACGTACTTCTTGAATATTTACGCAGAAATTGAAGTAATTGTTAAATGCGACAGTTCTGTTGTTCTATTCAACAATGTTGCCAATCAATTAGTCTCGCAATTAGTAATGGTTTTGCAGATTTCACCTCTGTGTGTAATTGTGAAAATTTTTGATCATTTACGCATTATTCCAACGTATCAAAAACATAACTGGAATATTTCTTCAAATAAATAGTATAAATAAACTTTAAACAAATTAATTGGAGGATTTTTATTTCTTCAACTGATTACAAGTTTTTATGAACTTTAAAATATTAGATGTGATGTTCAAACGAACATCACGAATATAAAATTTTAAATATTATATTGAATCTCAAGAAACGCTAGTTCTCGAATTCCTTACTTGCGCTGAGCGTCGCAAGTAAACATGCCTCGGCCTTGGCATGTTTACTTAATTCGTGCACGAGTGCGAGTGAGAAAGGAAGCGGGAGCCGCTCTCTCGCATGGGTGCGCGAGAGAGGGGTGATCGGCCGCGTGCTTTTCTGAAAGCGGAGGCGCTTGCTCGCCCACCGATCCCTCCCGGCTCTAGGGAGAATCGGGCAGGGAAATCTCAAGCCGCCGCAGCCATTTCGCGGCGCGTAACATAAATTATAAGAAGCGGCTGCGAGTGGCCATCTTTGGCGTTCGCAGCGCACTGCTCGCTGATATGCGAGCATGAGTGCGAGCGAGAGGACCGATCGCGAAGAGGACTCGAGATCGGAGAAGACTCGAGGTGGCGTGAATATCCTGTTGGCAAGGGACAAAGCCACATGCATTTTGGGAGTACGCGTTAGGCCGAACGGACGCGGCTTCCTTCATATTTTAATATTAGAAAACATATCCCAAAGTTGCAGGAGAATCCATTACCCAAATGTCGTACACTCTCCTTGTTAGAATATTCAGTAAATTTAAAAAACTTTTTTAATTTTTTTGATTTTTTTGTTTATAAAATGCCCGGAGACGGATTCTCTGGGTAGAGTTAAAAGTAAAAATTTGTAGTGACGTTAGTACGGGGAAGCGGTGCGGCGTCGCACCGTTCGCTACGTTACAAGTCTGTGGATGGAATAAAAAACAAAGAAGGCTCTTTGAAAGAGGATATTTTAAAAGTCATCTGCCAGCCTCTGAAGAAAAATCATGAGATTGACCCACCCGTACATTCGGTGTTCGCAGAGTTTCGCAAAAGTTTCACGTATGGGCTTACTTAAGGAAGAGAGGGATGAGCTGATAAAGAAGTTTCCTCCGCCTGAAAACTGAGTTCTTGTAGTCCCCAAAATTAAATAAAGAGATAAATTTATCATTGAACGATATTTGTAAAAACAGAGACCAATGTATTGCAGCGAAGCAATAAAAAATACAAGCATGCATTGGAGGGTTAGCAAAAATTCTAACCTCACTTCTGTCTCGCGATATGGAAACAGACTTACCATTCATCGAGACTATATGTGGTATTGTAAAATTGGTGATCGATGCCATGCATGACGAGACGGCCATCCGTCGTAGTCTAATCTTAGCCAACATAAAGATTCTTAACGACATTTGTTTTAACTCAATACATTACTTTTGTATAGATTTCAAAAGCCAAATAAAATACGTACCCGAATAATATTCGAATTACTGAAACTGTGTCTGAAGTATCTTTGCAAGATTTGGTAAGCCACGCAGCAAGTAGGTTATTGACTGCCATCGATCTAAACTTTCCAGAAGATTCTCATACGGAATTAAAATTAATTGTAAAATGGGGCTTTGATGGTACAAATTGGAAATTTTACAACCAAAATGGTATTGCTCCTCAGTCATTTTGCGACAGTCTTTTTTGTACATCCCTTGTACCACTGCGGTTGATTGACAAAACATCTATCGTCTAATTAGAATTTCAATAGAAAAAGATACTGACGAATTGTGCAAAAAAGAAGAGTCAATGATGCAACTGTAAAAAGATAAATTACAGGATCTCAATTGCAGAGGGTGCAAATTTCTTATGAAATGCTTCTTACAATCATTGATGGAAAGGTAAATAATATTTTGCTCGCAAGAGAACTAGGCGCGCAGCGGGGATATAGGAGGGTCGCGAAACGAAGCGGGCATTATAAATCCGATCTCCCACTCTGCGCCACGAAGGAACGGGGAAGCTCTCGAGGACGAAGGACCGATCTGCCGAACGTGCTGCTTTGGTAAACGTAGGCTAGGCGGGGATAGTTCTTAGAACGAAACCCGACCGAGTCAACACCTCCACCCGGAGGTGAAGGCGCCGCCATTTGCTACCTTAAGTGTCTAGAAGGTTAGGTTGAGATTAGCTACGGCGAAACCAACCAAGTCACCCTGCTACTCGAGCTCGGTGGCGACCAAGCCTCCTAGACAACATTAGGTGGGGTAGAGGGGGGTGGTGGTTTGAGTTGGGATCCGCATTGCCGGGCTTCCGATAACTCTGAAACAGTCCTTAGCCCCCACTTCAGGGTTTCTGAAGTATGTTTGCGGTAAATTTAAACTACACATAATTAAACAAATATATATATTCTAACAAGTGAACACTAATGAGTTACACATACTCTTTGTATATTCTTTTTCTGAGTTTTCTTGATAAATAAGGAATGAAACTTAATTCTGCTCGAACGATTATTTTATCCCTCCTCTAGATAGGACGAGAACATATAATCGATGAAAACGGGAAGATGCTCTCCTTAGATCTTGATAAAACCGCACAAAATTGTCTATAGGGATGCTAGAAAGAATATGCAATCATAAAAAAGAGGGAGACTTTGCTTAGTTCTCCATGAAAAAATTTTTAAGTGGACACAGTACACCGTCAGGTGTTTGTCAAGAAGGGGCGAATGTCTGTGCGTCGTTCTTTGTCGTATAAGCTGGATGAGAGCGCTCCAGGAGCGGGCGCTCTAAGTCGTTCCAGCAATGGATGCTTAATTCGAGCCCTTTGCTCGATGATCTGCTCGAAGCGATGTGAGCGCCTTGTAGCTACGCCCAATGAGGGGGCAACTCGATGTAGCGCTCGCAGTGAAGAGGGGCGCTCTGTTGCTCTGCTGCGGTGAGACCCTCAGTGCCAGTCGCTGGGACTGTTATCCACCAGCTGAGGCTTCTTCGTTGCGTAGTGGGAGGACACAACACTAACCCCACTACGTCGACCCTTGGAACGGGTCTGGACGAGAGGAAGTCCGCCCAACTTAGGGTAGGCCACACCACCCAGTTGTAGGGAGGGAAGGTTCAGAAGGAACCTTTGAAAGTGGGAGTTATTGTGGGGTCGGTCTCGCGAGAGTCCGACGCTCTAGGAAACTGAAGTCCCTAAAAAAGACGGGATGTTCAGTCTATCGTAGGATCGGTGATCAAGCTTCTCGTGATGCAGGAGAACGCCGGTTGATCCTGAGCGAAGAAAGCGCTCTGTTGCCTCGGCGCTCGATGACATGCGAAGAGAGTGCTAGCGATGATCAAGCTCCTTGTGATGGAGGAGAGCGCCGGTCGATCCTGAGCGAAGGGAGCGCTCTGTTGCCTCGATGTTCGATGAGATGCGAAGAATGAGCGCTCAATTGCTGGAGCCGATGACCTTGAAGGTGGGCCTCTAGGCAATGCTGAAGATGTAGGCGGCGGATCCACCCGCCGGACTGCTGCGGCAAAGTCGGCTGTTGAGATGCGGGGATGCCTACGTTGATGTTGATCTCGATGATGAAGTCAACTCGAGAGCCGTCGTTGAAATGATGGTTTTTTTGAGGGAGGGAAGGTTTTTTTCGAAATAAATAGACTTTTTCTCTTTTCAAAAAAAAGGTCGCTTTATTCACTATAGGGTAGGCAGATACAATCTTGCCATATCTACAAAAATATGCCTTTTGTGATAAGCGGTCGCTTGGTCAGCGAAGAGTACTGACCCGCCGGACTGCCTCGCTTATATATAATGCGTATACGCATCTCCCGCGCTAGTCTGACCGCGGCTCGGCCGTGAGTCGGCCGTCGCCACCTAGCACCACGCGCCGGTACTTTGCTCGCGCGTGTTCGCTTCGGACGGCGGAAAATTCCAATTGCAACTTCGGTTGCTTTTACGTTTTTGGAGCCTGAAACTACGCGTAGAGGCTAGTATTGTAAACTAATTAATAATTTATAATTATTACACGGTATCAAAGTATTTACCTCCCCTATACACGGCCAAAAGGGGAAGTCCACCCCTCCGATTTTGATAAAACTGCATAGAATTGTCTGCGGGGCTGCCAGAAATAGTTTTCCGTTGTAAAAATGGGAAGACTTTTTTTCTTGCCAATGAAGTATTTTTACGTTTTCGTATATTACTGTAGGGGTGTTTTCAACCCCCTTAAGTTGTTGAAAATAGTTTTAAATTGATTTTTCATTCAATTAACCATAGATTGCCGGGTTTTCGCCTTTATACCGTAAAAATAAAAAACTTTTTTTTTTCGTTGGAGTCCAACGGTGGAAACTTAAGTTACATTAAATGTTTCAAGGTCGGCAGTATCTTTAATTGTTAACTCCGACATTGCAAACGACGTAAGTATGAGACGTTTTTTCAAGGGGATCTATAAGCAAAGACCCTTTACACCAAAATATAATTATACATGGGATCCTAAAATAATTCTAGATTATTTTTCTGGATGACCCGGTAATGAAGAATTGAATATGCAGGAGTTATCATATAAGTTAATCACACTCTTAGCATTAGTAACTAGACAGCGGATTCAAACGCTCAATCTTATAAAAATCGATAATATTCATAATACCGACACAAAGATTACGATTTTTATACCGGATCCAATTAAAAATTCGAACCGAGGCGTTTGTCAACCATCGTTAGAATTACCATTCTATACAAATAATATAAAGATTTGTCCAGCGTCCACTTTAATTTGTTATTTAAATGCAACAAAATCTAAAAGAGGTAGCATTAAAGAATTATTTTTATTATTGCAAAAGAGTATTCGTAAGGCAGTCTGTAAAAACTCTTAGTTTATTAGATGCAGTAATAGATACCAGTAATTTTTCCGCACATAGTACTTGTCATGCTTCAAACTTAGCTGCTGGGCGTGAATATTGATGTTATTCTACAAACTGCGGAGTGGTCGAAAAATTCATCGACGTTTGCGAAATTTTATGACAGATCCTTAGTAATTGATCGGTCACAATTTGCTTTATCAATCTTAAATCAATAAGAAAAAAATAATGATAACATTAAAATTATAAATTATTTTTTGTAATACAAATACAAGCATTTAAATAAATTCCACTTTATTCACACGCTTGACGTAAATAACTTTTAACATCTACGAATTGATCTTGGAGGAATTGCGATATACAATTGATTAATTAGAAGAACTTGTGAAATTCAATTACAATTGTATTAACAATTCCCCTCGAAAAGTTCAATGTTCCACCCAATGTTTTTTCCCTAATTTTTAGAAAAATTAATCCCTATTAAATCTACGGCAAAAACTTTGAAGCACTGATGGGGCGCTGAGGGCTTGATCTTTTCGGAGGAATTGTTAATACAATTGTAATTGAACTTCACAACTTCTTCCAATTAATCAATTATCCATATATATATGTATAAGCAATGGTAGTTTCCGGGATATATATATATATCAATTAAACATATATACATATAATCTATTAAAATACTACTCAATGTATATGAGATTAAAATTGATTTAATAATATATAATAAATATTAAAATTCAAATAAACATTATTAAGAACATCATAAAATTGATGAGGATAAGCTGTTGTAAATATTGGGTTTATAGGATTTGGACATTTTCACAATCGTTTGAAATTTATTCATATAATTCTTTAATATCCATGATAGCAAATACTTTTTAATGATTTACATTTAAATAATGGAATAAACTGAACGTGTTAGAAGCATTAATAGTTAGCTAAGCAAGAAGTTAAAAACTTTTCTACCATAATGAGATTTGAACATCTTTGGTAGTTTACTTTCGTTCAGCTTGGGATATTTCAGACACTTCGCGTCACTTCAAATACACCTTACTCCCTAACTTAAGAAAACTCAATTGACCTGTTTTTCTGTTTAGACAGTAAGTTAATAGTTTACTATTTCTTGAACAAGTTTTTGTTGCAAATATTATGTACGTCTGAAGACTATTGACGATTACATCAGTTCGATTGAAATTAATATTAATGTATTTAAATTTTTTGTTTTTAGTCGATTCAGTATAAACCTTTTTAGAATAAAAATTTATTATAATAGGCATAAGTTTAAGAAAAAAATTCAATCTTGTTTTAGAGTGTTTTATAATTTACATAAAATATATATGAACTCAAGCAGTGCTAACGCAGTATTTAGACTGACATTGCATAAATGAGCAATTTCATTTCCGCGATCGTTGCCAGATACTTTTATGACAAAACAAGTA
The DNA here is from genome assembly GCA_035047165.1 of Ormyrus rosae. Classification (NCBI taxonomy): domain Eukaryota; kingdom Metazoa; phylum Arthropoda; class Insecta; order Hymenoptera; family Ormyridae; genus Ormyrus; species Ormyrus rosae. The sequence goes on from JAWWML010039472.1 coordinate 61,236, forward strand.
TTCTCTCATTAATGAAAATGTAAACTCATTTTAAGGTACGAAGCATAATACACAATTTAAATATAAAAATATCTAATGTTATGTGAAGGAATTCAATTATAAATAATATGATAAAGATTTAATTATTATAAACATTTATAATAGTCACTCACAAGGAGAGCCCGCGATCTTTGGATCAAGGATTTTCTTATAATTTCAGGACATGTTTTTTAATATTAAAATAGAAAGAAGCCACGTCCGTTCCACCCCATGCTCGATTTTTTTTAAATTATAAGCTCTTTTAGCGCAAATCAATGAAAAGTCGATTTTTTGTTAATCACTTATAATTTCTCAACTATTGACGGCACAGTATTTTAACTACTGACATTCGAAAGGTGAAACCAAATCCTATCGATTAAAAATAATTACATCAAAAAATTTTTATTTGTTCAAAAGTTATAGCTAAATGAAAATTTACAATAAAATTAAGCTAAAATTACACGAGTAGATTTTTTATGTTATTTTAATGGTCATTTTTTTTTTGACTTTCACCTTTCGAAAGCCAGTAGTTAAAATACTGTGCCGTCAATATTTGAAAAGTTATAAGTGATTAACCAAAAATCGACTTTTCATTGATTTGCGCTAAAAGAGAGTATAACTTTGAAAAAATCGAGCATGGGACGGAACGGTCGTGGCTTCTTTCATATTTTATCATTAAAAAAAATATCCCGAAATTATAAGAAAATCCGTGATCACAGGTCGCCGACTCTGCTTGTCCTTATAACTTAATATAACGTGAAAGTTTTGAATACTTATAAAATTTTATGAACATCACAAAATATAAGATTTTTTTCTGGGAGTAATTAACATTTTATTTTATCATTTCAAAATTTAAACAAAGCGCATTTCAATATATTCTAATAAAGTTACACGTTTAATGCACTTCATTATCTTCCTCATAAGCGCACGAATCCTCTAACAAAATTTCATTATAATTACTCTCATTTCGTCCTTAACAGAACCGTACTAACCCAGTAAAGCCCACCTTGAATCGCAGCCCCTGGAATCCTTGCGCACTGACGGTCTAAAACGGTCATGCGCGAGCAGCTCGGCAGCTTCTTCGAATTTTCAGACTCCGCTGCGGATACTGATAGGAACTACTCGAACGCAGTCCTCACCTGCACTTACCGACTCCCGGAGTGGGAGCCGAGGAAAGTGTACCATCGGAGCTTTTGCGGCGTTTGCTTGCCGGTGGCAGGACACTGTTTTAATTTCTTCGAAGTGTAACAGGAACACAGAGATCGAATCTGCTGTTTGTACGGTGTGCAGAGGCGCTGGATGTTTAGCTGGATTGCATTTTCTGTATTGAGTAATAATGCTTTTGTGTTATTGGAAGTATCCTGGGAATTTTTGTTAATGTTATTGCCTCTGAGTTGAGGTACATAATTGACAATTACGTTATCATCAGTATGCAAACACTTACGAAAACGAACATTTATGAAACCATTTAAGTGATCAATCGAATATAAATAGACTTTAGAAAGCCGTTAGGCCGTTTATTTCTGCGAGTTTCATGTCATTATTTGTTTAGTCATTTTATATTTATTTTTAGTAAAACCTATAATGTCCACGAAATTATGGATTAAGGTACTCCATATTTTGACTATCAAATTTTAAAAATAAATAATTTGATTGAATGTGATAAATTTTCTTCAACAAATATCTACAATTATAATAACTTCAAATTCATGCAGGTGTCATAACATTCATAAAGATGAATGTTATGCTAAATATACAGAAATCAATAAAATTTTCCATTAGAAGTACATAATGTGTAGTATTGGCATTTCATCAGTTTTTATATATTGTACATTCGTCAATAATAAATTGATTACACGCGCAGAAACGCAACTCATCAAGTATGTGAATATAAAAATTATTTATCTGCTTCAAACTTCCTCCAAATAGATATGGTCATTATTGATTGTATCGTTATTTCAATATTAACACAAATATTGCTAAAATAAAGATCGCTTACATATCTGAAAATCATTTCTATAATTCAGTTATTGAAAAATATTTCATAAATGATCTTTTCTGAATATATATTAAAATACTGATTTTTTGCTTATAATGGAGACAATAGATTTTAATAATAGTAATTTAAACATTTTATGATAGATGGCTTGAAAATTGCAATTTAATTAATTATAATTAATTATAATTTTAGCGATTATAATAGATTTAATACTGCCTTTAGCTATAGAAAATACCATTTCACTGATCCTATAATAATGTTATTCCAATATTTCTAAAGGAATTATGCTTGTCGCATTTCCGCCTACCTGATTCCGAGTTTGCGAATACTTGCGTAATTCAAGTTAATAAAGATTAGCTGCAAGCAGAGATGGGTTAATAACAAGTAGCCAGCAAGCGGGGGTAGGCAAGTTTGTAAATCTGAATATTTTATTATATTATTCTGACGTAAATTCATTTACTGGAAAGTAAATTTGATAAATGTTACCAAAACAAGGAACGAATAAAATTGATAAAACCTTTACTGTATACAAAAAGATATTATGTTTTCCTTAATTTTGATCTGACAGTTATAAAGATTTAAAATTTAAAGATTCATATAAAAATTAAATACTAAATTTTTCAAAAATTTTACCTATAAAATAGGTATTTTTACTTTCTAGTTAACTAACTTCAATGTAACGATTTTTTGTCATGGTCGGCGGACTTTTAAGCTAGTTTGACTAAATTTAAACTTATTTGTCGGTATTTACACGGTTGTTCCGATAGGTACTTTTCTTACCTCAGAAATACCCAGAAACTTGTTTAGTTTTTCTGTTGTAAGCGAGAGAGACAAAAGAGAAGCAAGGAATTTACGTTTTTTTTTTTTTATTTTTACCAAAGCAGTATTATAAATAAATGTTTCATTTATACTTCTTATTACACTGAGAAAAAAATTTAGTTGACTCAACCGACATTCTATTACTTCAATGACACTACCATTGATTTAACAGAATCTGTACTGTTAAATGCGCACAACTGAATATCCTATTAATTTAACAGTACGCAGATTGAAATAAAAGTAATACCATTGAAATAAGCGGATCTTACTTTGAATCAATAAT